>ML364821.1:0-76255 GCA_005239505.1 Nicotiana paniculata | reverse complement strand
TGTGTGTGTGTGTGTGTGTGTATGTGTGTGTGTGTGTGTGTGTGTGTGTGTGTGAGTATAACACCATCTGGTCATGGGTCAATGTAAATGAATGCAATGCATGAGAAGTACGTCAAGAAAATCTTTGATATATATATATATATATGTGTGTGTGTGTATAATACCATCTGGTCATGGGTCAATGTAAATGAATGCAATGCATGAGAAGTACGTCAAGAAAATCTTTGATATATATATATATATATGTGTGTGTGTGTATAATACCATCTGGTCATGGGTCAATGTAAATGAATGCAATGCATGAGAAGTACGTCAATAAAATCTTTCGGAGTGTCATAAGACAATTATGCCTTTGATTAATATCATGAAATAATATGTATTTTCTAAGACCCATGAACAGATGATAAAATAATATGACACATGGGGAATCAAGAACATAAGCATCTCTAGTATTTCTATGAATATAGTCATTCATGGAATTGTGCATATTTGCTCGTTTCATTTGTGTCGTATAGATCAATGCCAAAATAAAGAAGGCATAGCCTTAACATACCTGAGCTGATTCTCTTGATAATCCTTCCAACACACGTCAGTTGCGGCAACAGGTAACGGCGGATCGAAGTAGGGGAAAATCTGTATGATATTCTTGAGAAAAATTATACTGTGTTTTCTTAGAATTGCACTTCACACTACTATTACACAGTATAACTTCGTATCAAATTTTGTTGAAGAGAAATCACATTACAAAACTTGTAGGAGGTCATAAGATTTCCTTTGAAACTTTCCATCCATTCTAGCAAGCTTTCCATCTCAAACTATATATATATATAATAAGCTCTTATCTTTGAGGTTTTGTGGGCCCCCACTTTTGGGGATGACTTAGCCAATCATTGATCTAATTATGCCACATGATATGCAAGCTAAGGAGTCATTTATCTACCAATTTGATTTGTTGCCACGTTGAGCCCTTTAGGCTTATCCAACAATTATTCAATTAATTCCTTAATTAATTTGTTAAAATTAACCAATAATTATCCAATTATTCACATAATTAAGAATTATCTCAATTTACTTAAAATACTACTCACTTTTAATACATTTTATACATCTTATTATCATGGTCATGTGGTACCTTGTATGGTACTAGTCCATAAATACCGGGTATTTTTTCTCGGGTCGTATTTTATCCCAAAATTTCAAACTTCGACGAGATATATTTTATTCGATTTGCTTACCCTCTCACCTTCATGAGTTTACTCATCACTTGTTTGAAATAGCATAATCCTTATAATCTCATTCTCGAACTTACATCAATTAACTTACGATAAAACTTTAACATACAAAAATGCGGGATGTAATATCTCATTTCCGAGCTTCCATAAATTTACTTATGGCGTACTTTCACGTACGAAAACATGGGGTGTAACACTTACCTCGCTTTAAAGTTCCATAACCGGCTCCAGAGCCTCTCTAACACCTCAAACCAATGCTCATCGATCCAAAACTAGTCAAACAATCATGAAAACCAATAAAAATATACTCAAACATCATAATTAATTAATTTATAGTACTTTTTGATTCCGCTCAAAAAGCCAACAAAGTCAACCCTCAGGCCCACGTGCCCGGATCCCGAAAATTTTCAAAGATAAACGTCAACCATAGTATTACGAACTTAAATATGTAATTTTAGTTCCATTTCCAAAATCGTTGTCAAAATCCAAATATACCAATTACTAGGTTTCCCCTTATAATCCCAAAATTTCCACTCATATTGTCGAATTAACAAGTCTAAATTCGTGTATTTAATTCACAACATGTAGAAATCACTTACCTCATGATTGACGATGAAAATGGCGCTCTAAAATCGCTCCACAGTCGGCTCTCATGGAAGAAATAAAGTGAAAATAAGCCTAAACCCCCGCTTTTAAAACCACACTGCCCAGAAAATCCCACTTTTGCGGTTCCATGATCGATTCTGCGACAGCATCATCCGCAGCTTAAATCTCGCACCTACGAGAACCCAGCCAGGTCGCCGGCTGCATCTGCGGTCCCTATAGCGCTTTTGCGCTCATGCTTCTATGTTGTCTGCTGCGAAGGTGCGATCCGCTTCTGCGGCAAAACAACTGCATTTGTTGTACTGTCCAACCAAAATCCACTTCTGCATTTGACTGGCCACTTTTGTTGTGTCGCATCTACGGCCCTTTTTTCGCATGTGCGATTGCATCAGTACTCGGGACCTTCAGCAATACAGCAAGGTTCCAAAATGACCCGCGACTAGTCCGAACCAGACCCAAGACCCCCGGGACCTTGTTCGAACTTACCAACAAGTTCCAAAACACGATACGGACCTAGTCGGAGCCTCAAATCACGTCAAACAAAATCAATATAATTAATCAACGATCGAAACCTTTCTTTAAGCTTTTAAACTTCGACGAACGCGTCCAAATTTTACTTAAACTCCCCGGAATGACGCCAAAATTTACGTGCAAGTCACAATTCATGATATAAACCTATTCCAAGGCTCAAAAACTCAAACGAACATCGATAACATCAAATNGCTCCACTTAATTTTTTTTGTAATTTAAAATTTTTATTTTTTTTGTTTTTCTGCAATCCCCTCCCACCCCCCCACCCCCCGAAAAAATAATATTTTCTTACATTTTTTTAGTTTTAGCTTTTTCATCTTTCGATTTATAGGTTCGAAATTTTATAAGTTTCAAAGTCATAAGTTCGGAGATTTATGTGTTTGGAAGTATACAAGTTTAGAAATTATAAAGTTTACAAGTTGGAAATTTCACGATTTCGAAAGTTAAGCGGTTCGGAAGTTTATGAAATTTGTGAGTTCGGAAAGTTTATTGATTCATGTTTATTGTATCTATATTTATGAATACTCTTGAAAAATTATTTTACTTAATTTGCATGCCAAATTTCATTTATTTTTTAAAAAATATTTTCTTGAAAAACATTTTACACATAAAAATGATTTGCGTTATACCAAACACTTAAGGAAAGTCTCTTTTCTGTATGTTTTATTATCATATATTCAAGGAACGGTGTTCTTTTGCCACAACGTGGAGAAGTTTTGTGGGCCATGTGATGACGTGTCGCGTTTTAATTGATTAACATTGCATCATCAGTGGGCCCAACCAATTAAACAATTTATTGTGAAGATTTTGGATTTCGGACCCACTTTACTGCAGGTTTTTTGTTCCGTCAAGTTGACTTTGATTTTGTTCCTCTCTTTCTGCGGCGACTCCTGGCGACTCCTGGCGACCTCCGGCGAAATCGTATCTGTAAGTTGTCGTTTTGTCTCTTTCGTTATCTCTCTCCCTCTCCAAATGGATTACTTCCTTTACAGCACTCTCTGTTTTTTCTATTTTTCTGGTAAATAGATCAATCCTTTGTTTTTTACTGTTTCTACTTGCATTGCATTGCGTATCGAAAGCCTTAACTCGGACTTTTACAGTGCTCTGTGATGTATTATTACTGTTTGTATCCAACTGAAAATGGCTTAAAATTTCTGTTATTGAAAAAGGAACAATACAATTAGCCTTGTTTTGCGGTTCTTAACTATAAAAGTATCTTAAGAATTTTACGGAATTAAGCGCTTCGATAGGTGTTTGTCTGTTCGGTAGAATAATATCGTAATGTACTTCTATTGTCCGATTCACGAAACAAGTTTCGCTCATTCAATCTCAATTTTATTCCCTTTTTGGTTTTCCCCGAAAAATATTTGACTAAATTAGTCGAGGTGCACAAGTTGACCCGCACACCATAGTTACCAAAACAAATTGACTAAAAGTTTCAAATATATCTTTTTTGTCATGCTTTACGACTTCCACACTTGTGGGATTACAATGGATTTGTTGTTGTTGTATGCTTCACGACTCAATCTAATTTTCAAATATCCAAAAAAAAAAAAAATTCAGCAACTGTTATGATTTAAAACGACAAAGATGAAAGATGTCAAATTGACACTCGAAAAGTGGAAAAAAAGGATTTATGTCGGAAACGAGCTTCAAGAAATGGTGTCAAAAATATAAACGCAAGAGCAGTTTCAAAAGCTCCAGTTTTGAGTTTTTCCCAGAAGTGGTTTTGGGTCCAGAAATATATGAACTAAAAATACTTTCAAATGTTTATCAAACACTTGAAGAATCACTTTTTCTTGCTAAACTTATTGTTCAAGTGTTAGCTGTTTGCGACGTGTAATATCTGGCTAATTCTGGATTCTAGCTTAAACAATACTACAGGTTATAATCATTGAAAAATTGTGAAGATCACAATGATTGCATTACTCAAATGTATAATTCAATTTAAGTTAGTTGCGTATCTAAACACCTAACTGTGCAGTCAAAGATTTAAAATAAAAACATAGGAAACTCCTATGGTATTCAGAGTTATTGTAGGAACAACAGAATTAAAATAATCTCGCACATTATTTAAAGAAAAGAAAATTGTAAGTAGGTGCGATACAATTTGACTCAACAAAGATCTATTATTTATTTCACTTGTGAATGTTCTCAAAGTGTTAAAATATTAGTAAGTGGACTTCTGGTATGGTAATTTTTACGGGTTCTGTGTTCATGTTCTCAGTTTCAAAAATTCTATATATGAACGAACAACAAGGTGTTTGAATAACTGGTTTCTTTTTCCATGTGTAAACGTCAATAAGCAAATTACCTGGTTTTGGAACACCATTCATGTGATCTTACTGCCATTCAAGGCAACCTGAGAAAAGGAGTGAAATGAGATTGAGGCATTAGGCACTAATCTCTTTTGACAGATTCAGGGCTCATTCTGTAACTTCCGTCTCATTTCCTAGTGTTATTTTTTTTCTTCTTACACAACTATTTTGTTCTCTTCAATTTTTTTTAAATCTGAATTGTAAAAAGATCATTGTTTGTTGATTTGTGTAATATAAAGACGCAACAAATATGAAACCATTTGGGCAAAAGTTTCTTCTTTGATGGTTCCGTATTGGTTGATGCAATCACATGTCCATTTTTAGTAGGTGTTCTAAAACGTTCTTGTTTAATGGATGTTACCAACAAATCTATTTAGTATTTACCAAAATCAAGTAGCTTTTACAACACTCCCGTTTATCATGTCACTTGCATGATTCTCTAATTAATGACCTCCTTTCATATTTGCTTACCTTGGAATTTTTTGTATGAAGGTTTTTATTGATTGATGAAGTTAGATTGCAAGATGAAATCAAACTTATCTAGTTCTTGGAATATCATAATTTCATCCTTTGTCCGAATTCTTTATCAACCACCTATATTTGTATATCTTTCAGGTTTTAAGCCACACACACAAAAAAAGGTTAAAACATTGTAACAGAGAAATTAAGAAGCATTTGAACGACCCTTTAACTGGAAAAAAAGAGAAATGCCTTCACAGAAGATTGAAAGTGGGCATACTGACACGGTGCATGACGTAGCAATGGATTACTATGGTAAGCGTCTGGCAACAGCTTCTTCAGACTGCTCCATTAAGATAACAGGTGTTAGCAGCTCGTCCTCGCAGCAACTGGCTACTTTGAGTGGACACCAAGGACCAGTGTGGCAAGTAGCTTGGGCTCACCCTAAGTTTGGGTCAATCCTCGCTTCCTGTTCTTCTGATGGGAAGGTAATTATTTGGAAGGAAGGCGCTCAAAATGAGTGGAGCTTAGCACATGTTTTTGATGACCATAAAGCTTCAGTCAATGCCATAGCTTGGGCTCCTCATGAGTTCGGCCTTTGCTTGGCTTGTGGATCTTCTGACGGGAACATTTCGATTTTCACTGCAAGATCAGATGGTGGTTGGGAGACATCACGGATCGATCAGGCACATCCAGTTGGTGTTACATCTGTTTCCTGGGCGCCACCAATGGCTCCTGGCTCTCTTGTAGGCTCCAATATGCTTAATCTTGTTCAGAAGCTTGCTTCTGGTGGCTGTGACAATACAGTTAAAGTGTGGAAGCTGTTTAACGGAACGTGGAAAATGGACTGCTTCCCGGCTCTCCAAATGCACACTGATTGGGTCAGGGACGTCGCTTGGGCCCCTAACTTGGGGCTACCAAAAACAACTATCGCGAGTGCTTCTGAAGATGGAAGAGTAATTATATGGACCGTGGGTAAGGAAGGCGATCAATGGGATGGTAAAGTGTTGAAGGATTTTGGTTCCCCCGTTTGGAGAGTATCGTGGTCGCTAACAGGAAACATACTGGCTGTGGCAGATGGGAATAACAATGTGACATTATGGAACGAGGCAGTAGATGGTGAATGGCAACCAGTGACAACAGTAGATGCATAAAGTTCAACACATTTTTCACCATCTCCCTTAAGTCCATATTATTGCTGGATTTTTACTACATTTGGGGCTTAATCCTATTAATAAAACATACTACTATTTTTCAATGCATAAACGAAATATGGAAACTGGAAGTGGTTCTGTTAATCGTCTTAATATGGATTTTGCTTCATCACATCAATGTGCTATATAACACAACGATCAATGTGGTGTTTGACGGTTGAATAGATGTGAAATATTGATTGTCTAATAGCATGTTTGGCCAGTTGCAAAAATTAGCTTATTTTGAGAAGCATTTTTTCTCAAAAGGACTTTAACTGATAAGCAGTTCGTGTTTGGCTAATTAATTTGAAAAATACTTTTGTGTTGGCCAAGCTTTTAAAAACTGTTTCTAAGTGTATTTTTTAAAAATGCTTTTCAAAAAAGTAATTTTGGAGAGAAACTATTTTTTTCCTTCTCCAAATTTGCTTATACTTCTACTTAAAAATACTTTTTTTTTTCTTCTAAAATTTTGGCCAAACACTTCAACTTTAAAAAAAATACACTTTACATATATAAAAAACGTTGTTGGCTTTGGAAAAACTTGGCCAAACAGGTTATAAATATCTTTCATAGCTCCCTAATGAGTTCCAAATTTGCGACCATACCAAAGACGTATACAGTTTTCGTTTGTTCTGATATTTTTTGGCTTTTATAATTAACGGTTGTTGTACAGCTATAATAGCATTTGACGTTTAATATTTTTTGGCCTTATAGATAAAAGATATCCAAAGATTAATTATTTTTCCTTTTATAAAGTTACATATAAAAATTAAGAAAATTATTCAAATTTAAAATCTCAAAAGATATGCATATTTCACTAGTTAAATATTGAAGAAAGTTAATACATTATTAATAAACTCATAACTAAATGCACAAAGATTTAAATTCTAAAGTAGACATTTTAAAGCTACCTAGAAAGTTAAATTCTTTCAAGATTTGATGAAAGAACTTTGTAATTGTAGCTTGTTTCGTAGATTTCATTCTCTTGCGAGCGATATAACGCTTGAATTGGCGAAGGCTCGTGTCCAAAGTTTCAGAAAAAGGTATCCAATAGCTTTCCTTTGAAGACAATCTAAGAGCTTAACAATTAAATTTTTTTCTAAATATTTTTTGGAATTTGTCCAGTAAAAAAAATATATGTGCAAAACTTCACATGTTATATCTTATGCAAGATTAAAACTTTGTTTAATGAAAAAGATTGTGCCCATATTTTTAGAATTACTATTAGTAATCTAAAAGATTTTATATGGCTGTTATAGAGGGATAATTTTGCTAAGAGAGTTCTACTATAAATATGATTGTTGTTGTTATAGGTAAAAAACTGTTATAGAAAAATAAAATATATCTTGAAAAATCAATTCTCAAAAAAACTTAATTTTTATAATGAATACATATTATTTAGGGATGTTACAGAAAGATCTGACAGTATAATATTTTTATAAGGTAAAGTTCGGACTGTAATAGGACCCCTGTCCCCAATCAGTATAGGACCTCGATAGTTAGATGATCGGTATACGTTTTACGCCTTGAATTATCGGCAATGTACGTAAGCATCCAAACCTATATCATTGTGAAAAATGGATACAAAAGTCTTTAGGACTCGGTTGTCCATACAAAATTTCACCTTTTTCGATTTTTTCTTTCAAACTGTTTGGTTATTGGTCTGAATTTTTGAAATTTTTGTTGAAGCTGATTTTCCAAGTTTGAAAATGTGGATTTTTTATTTTTCCCCCAAATTTCAATATTTTTCCAAATGAAATGTATGTATATAAACAATTATAAATTCCAAAATACCTTTTTTCATTTTAACTGGAAAATTACTTTTTTTCCTTCAAAAAACGCTTCTTCCGGGACCGAAACATGGAGACCAAAAAGTTTTGACTAATCACATATTTTATGTCCAAACGCCTAATTAAGCAATTGGATCTCGTAACGAGATTGAAAAAATGAAAGACTCATCATTCTATGTCTTAACTTATATATTTATATTTGCCACGACCCAAAATTCAATTAGCCGTAATGATATGTAACCCAACCCGTTAGGTATGCCAGTTAACAACAAACCAGTTCAAATGATATTTATTAAGAGAAGAAATGATAATACAATTGAACTGTTATACAAGAATTCCCATGGTCTGGTAGTACAAATCATAAGCTTATAAGATTTAGAATTCACAAAGCTAGTGTGAAATAAATACATAATATGTCCGAATGTACATAAACAGATTTTCATAAGTCTAGGGCTACCATGAACAAGAGGCAGTTGTAACTGGAACACAAATACGTCTTCAATGCTAGCTTTCGTCCTACACAGCAACATCAATGTCCAAAACCTGCACGCAAAGTGCAGAAGTATAGTATGCATATAATCGACCCCATGTACTCAATAAGTAACAAGCCTAACCTTAGTTTGAAAGTGGTGACGAGCTGAGACAAAGGTCGGAGTCCAAAACTAATAACCAATAACAGTTCATAACAATATAATGAAAGTAACACAAGTAATAATTGTACGATAAAAATGCTCATCTCGTTCATAGTTCCGAAAAAATAGTCATTTGCTTTTCTAGTATTACAATAAAACTCAAATCTTTTGCCGAAATCACCAAAAATAGGAGTTAGTCTAAAAACTGTGATTTTTCTTCCCAAAACTTTTCCACAGGTAAATGTTTCATTATTAAATGGCATGAGGAAATTACATCTCTATGCATATACGTCAATATGGATGAGAAGTCATGAATGACGTGATACCGTACAACATGAGAAAAATACATCTATATGTATGTATGATAAATGCGCATGTCAAATGCAATACAATACAGTGAACAACCATATGCATATTCTCAGAGTATCAATCCACTCATTCCTCACAGTCACTCACTCTTCTCAATCACTCATCACTCGCTCTCGGCATTCGCACTCGCACTCGCACTCGCACTCAGTAGGTATATGCGCTCACTGTGAGTGTGCAGACTCCAGAGGAGATCCTTCATCCCAAGCGCTATAATAATCCAATCATGTCATAAATCAATAGTAACTATGGCGGCGTGCAGCCCGATCCCATCAATATCCTCAGAATCAGGCCCCCGACCTCACTCAATCATCGATCTCTCCAATCTCTCTGGCTCACAATATCATGAAAGATTCGCCCAAAAATAATGATGTGATGTATCGAAAAATAGTGACAAAGACTGGGATATGATTTGTAGATGAATGTGATGACTGAGTATGTAATTTCATAATAAACAGATAACTCAACAGCAAAAATGACCCCAGTGTGTCCCAACAGGATAAGCATATAGCCTAGACATGGTTTCTAACATGGATCACTACTCAATCACTCTAGCACGTAGAGACTTTATAGATACAAATAAGATTAGGTGAGTACACAGTATTACAGAAATAGTCACAATTCACACGGTTGACGAGCTTGAAACACACACTTAAATATGCTCGCTAGTTGAATATAGTATAATATAATATCGTATCTTCATGGATCGGAGTTAAACAATATTATCGTAGTTTGTAACTAGATTGCTATCCAAGATGATCAACAATTGAGGTTTATATGATTAAAACTTAATTAACTAAGATTCTAAACTATTGACTAGTGACAAACAACGCAAGTAGTAAGCAAAGGAAGGTAGATATCAATAGGGAGAAAATAGGGTTGATATGATAGGTGCCAGATGTATGTTTGGGATTTAACTCTAGATAATTCACTTCTAATGTTCAAGTGAGTCTCTAGAATTCACTTGGTTATTAATTAAATTATTTAGTAGAAACTCCTCTTTCGATTAAGTCTCAACCTCACAATATCAACAAATTTTAAGTGCGTGAAGATATGCAAGAATTCGTTGTGGAGGAGAACCTCTTTCAATTATCCTCCTAACGTATTTTATTCAACAATTCAACTAACCTATTTCGATTACTAAGAAGGATTAATGACTCCAACCAACTAAATATAAAGCAATAATATCACATGTTATGCCTCTCTAGGTTACATTAACAAATGAATAAAGATGCAACAGTTAAAACATCCAAAACGCTTCAATACATATAACTAGAGCTAATTATCCACAAATAAATATCAATACACCAAATCCATCAAACCCTAAAGAGAACTACTCCATAGACATGGACTAATTCATCACAATTAAGTGTAAAGTAAAGAAAAACATAAAACAATCCAAACCCTTATCTTGAGTTGGTATTGAATGATGGATTCATTGTGCTATTCCTTCTTCAACTTCTCCTTAGCCTCCTTAGGTGTAAATTAAGTCAAAAGTCCTCAAAATACCATTTTTACATGTATACATATCAAGTAGGGTCAGGCCCAAACAAATATACCTTCTCCTACGCAAAATAGGACTTTTTTCCGGAGTTGTACGTGTCGCGCCCCCCTTTTTCCCCTTTCGCAGGAGTCCGGGTTTCGACGTGCTTGGGACAACTCATTTCCTTTTGGGAAAGGGGTATGAAAATTGAAGAGTCACCACCTAACGGATTTAAGGTGCGTTAGGGCACCTAATGCAAATAACTCATAAAACCGTTTTACATTACCAGAGATTGGGTAAGGGCTCGAAATTACCTTGAGGGAAAGGGGTTAGACACCCCTCGAGGTTCACAACAGTGGGTACCGGCCAAACTTATTTTGTGAATTAGTCATTAAGAAAATAAAGCAGTTTAAACACATATGGATCATTAAAACGGGAATGAAGGGGTCCTAAGTTTATTATCCTAAAGGATCACTTCTGTACAATACCCGATAAACTTTCCTCAAATAGAGGTGTTACGCGTGGCATTAGCGCACATGTCATCATATCCTTTACCACCCAATTACCCTCCCCTTAGTGGTTATATAAGTGATTCTAATTAATGCGTACTCTATGCGTGCATTACCCGTCCCTTACTTATGGCCCTGGAGGTGTTTTGGACCTCTAATTAAGGCAGTTCTAGACTCTCCTATATTGCTTAAAAGGAGAAAATCTAAGCAACAAACAAAACAAGTAGGACTGTCAGATAAAGAAAAAATTAAAGGCTCACATTTACCCCCCACAAATAAGCAGACAATAGCATGTCTCAAACAATAGTATTTCAGACACTTTAAAAGTCTTAAAGCAAGATATCTAAGTGAGCACAAAGAAGAATATATGCAGTAGTTTATTGAAGCGAGGCAGTGGAGACCTAATCGGTTAGCCTACTCATTTTAGGGTTTGCTGAATATGGCCAGTTCACAAACAGTTAAACAAAGCACAACTTTACAATTTCAAGATTTTAGTTACCCTACAGGCTTGCCTAGGCGTGGATCAGAGATGTCCTATAAACATGATATCTAATCGTTACTCATAGCCACAATAAGCCAATAAACGATTTTAAGCAGGCAGTTTTGGTTTATTATGTCCTATAGGCATGTTGTCTAGGTGCTAGAAAATAATCACAAACATTGCAGAACTGGTTTTTATACATTTATCTCTATAAGCATGATGTCTAGGTGTTGGGACTGTTTTTTTCATACTTATTCCTTATGGGGGTGGTGATGAAGCTGATTTTATACAATTTAACTATAGGCATGATATATAAGTCAGTGTAGTAAAAGTCCTAGAACATGGTTTCTAATGCACATAGGAGAATTTATGAACATGATTATTGAGGCATAATTAATAACAACCTAGAGACAGGATTTCTAAGCAGACGTGAGTATGCAGAATGTGAGAAGTGGCAGTTTAGAAAAAATGATGTGATGAACCTATAAACATATTTTCTAATGCACAGAACAATCCTATAAGCATGTTTTCTAATGCATAACAATCCTATGAGCATGATTTCTACCCGATTTCCCCATAATATATATATATATATATATATATATAAAAGTCCCTCCCATTTTACTAATATCCTCAGTATCTGTTTTACAAGAATTATTATTACAGGACAAATGATAAATGAATTACAGAACTGAAATAGCTACGTTATACGGAGCCCAAATAGGCTCAAAGTTAAACCTGGAAAACTAGGCCTTCAACCAAGTGTGAAGTGCCAACATCTCATAGTATCCAAGAGGGTATCCTGGTGTGTCAAAGTTCCCAAGGGCCTCAGGGATCCCGAGCAATGATCACACCAAGAGTCCTTCAAAGAAAACAATTTTTGTGTAGTGTGGAAGGGTCAGCCCTAGTGTGTTAGAGTTCGGAAGAGTCTCATGGACTCCTAGGCAGTGCTCACACTGTAGGGGCAAGATCCTAGGTATTATAAGAGTAGGAGTGGAGGATAGTGCTTAAAAAAGGAATAGTTTCTTAAGAAAACAGTTCAGAAGTGAAAATAGTTCATAAGCGAAAACAGTTTAGGAGTGAAAACAGTTTTAGAAGTGAAAACAGTTTAGAAGCATTCTGAAAACAAAGGTTTCAGCAAACAAATAGAACATAGTCACAAAGCAAAGATTCTTATTGCCCAGATTTAGCTTAGTTCATTAGTTAACACTAGGTGGGCATATAGCATCTTGAGGAACAAACAATTATACAGATAGGGGTAGCAGGGTTAGGAACATAGAAATCCTTAACCAAAGACACATGAATCTAATCAGAAACAAAAGCATGTTGACTAACACCAAGAAAATTGACATATATGACAGCCCAATTCCATAGCACTCAATAAGACCTAGTGATGCTAATTAGAAGCAATAGACAATAAGCACATAAGTTTAAAGAGCCAGATTACATAGCATTGGATAGGATAGAAGGATTCATGCTGACTTAAAACAGTACACATGAATGACATAGAACTAAATGCAGGAGTAGTCATGCTAGTTCATAGTAAGGACAGGGATTTAATTACACAGAAGTGGTCATACCAATTGAGGCCAATGGAAAGTAAAGATAAGAGTCTAAATGCCTAAGTAAGCATGATGGGTTAAGGCAATAAACAGGAAAGGTTTGAAGGTTAAACACAGAAATAGACATGTTGATTAAAGCAATAAACATGATAGATACAGAGTTAAAACAAAGAAGTAGAAATGATAATCGAAATATAGAGGAGACATGGATCCAACAGAAGTAAAGCAGCAGATGAGAGAGCACATAGGTTCAAGCTTCATAGTACTATGAACGACATTAGGAATATGGACATATAGTTAAAGATAGTAAACATAAGATGAAAGATATGCAGAACTCAGAGGTTTAGCCTTGGCTTTTAGCCGGCTAGACAGTGCAATGAACACAAGTAGCAGAGAGGTTTTGTGAGAGCAAAGTTTTTTGTGTGTGTGTTTTCTCTGAACTTATGTTCGTATCCTAAAGAATCAAATGAGACTGTATATATAGCACTTAGTGAGGTAAAAGAAATAAGGTAAAGAGGAAATCACAGTTCGTAAAACAAGGGTAATCAAATAAAATCAATCAGCCAATTAGGGAATCAATTCCTATAGAGAAATCCGGAAGAGACCCTTTAAATTGGGAAGAATCAGGTAACGGGCAGAATTGGGGTTTAATTAAGGTAGTCATACCGTATAAGGAGTCAATCAAGTCACAAACTGTATTGATAGCTAATTAAGGCAAGTGAAGTTAGTCAAAATAGGGAAACAGGTAAAATTCCAGAGAATACTGATTCTAACAGGAGAGGGTTATTCAAATTCCCTAAATAGAAATCAATTAAGGGTCACAAATAAGGAAACAAGTAAAAATCTCAGCCACTACTGATTTCAACAGGACAGTCATTCGAATCAGTAAAGAAATCTCAAAGAATACTGATTTTATAGGAAAGAATTATTTAAATCCCTAAATAGAAATCAACCAAGTAAGAATCCCAAAGAATTCTGATTTTAACAGGAAAGAAAATCGTTCAGATCCTTAACAGAAGTCAATTAAGTAAAAATCCCACAAAATACTGATTTTAATAGGGAAAATCGTTTAAGTTCCTGAATAGAATAAGTCATTATGACTGGTTCACAGAGATAATCACAATATCGAAACAAAATTGAATAAATCAGTTAACAAACAGAAACATTTAGGGTTGAAGCATATACATGAGAATCAGTCAAGATAGTGAAGAAATAATTAATTAAAACACTAAGAAGTTAGAAAAATATTTGAGGAAAAGTCTGGGACGAATCCTAATTTCAAAAGGAGCAAATGAAATCGAAAAAGTTAATTAAAATAAGGGATTTTTAAAGGAAAACACCCGATAACACTACAATCACTTCAGATCTATAAAGATATGAGAAGATTCGACCAGTAGTGAAACTAGGGTTTTCTGAGAATAGCAGAGATGAAGAGAATCGGTCAAAAACCCATGGATTCATACTAAAAGCAAGAGGAAATCCATACTCGCAAACGAAAATGGCCTGAGATAGGCCGGTAAACAAGTCTCAGGCAAGAACAGGTTGAGGCTCCACGAGATTCTTCTAAGGACTCATGAAATCAAATAGCCAAGGAGTATAGGAGACCGGTGGTGGTCGGAGAATGCACGGAAACACCATAGAAGGGAGCTTCTCGCTGATGACGACGAGTAGGGTTAGGGTAGGTCGAGATAGAACTGGAGAGGTTAGGAAAACGAGTGACAGCGGTCGAAGAGGAATGAAGAGGGGGTTAGGGTTGATTGAATTAAAATTGTAAGTTTAATCGTGGATCGTTGATCTAAAAGATCAACAACCACGATTGATGGGGGTTTGGGTCGGGTAGATATAGATTGGGATTAAGGGGTTTGGGATGGTATTATTAAGGGGTTTAGGTTGGTTTTAAAAGGGTTTTGGGTTAATATTTGAGGGGTTAGGTCTGAAAATTGAAGAAATTAAGAGGCTATTTGTTAAATACCCAATTTAATTGATAAAAATAATTTATAAAACAATTAACAGGTTATAAAAATGATTTTCATGCATATAAATGTATTAAAATAATTACTCAATATTTTAAAAATACACCAAGCTATTTTCTGGCAAAATAATGTAATAATGCATGCATGAGCTATAATTGCAAAGTTATTGCAACTATAACCTTAGAACTGTAAATGTGAATATTTGTGAAATAATTTAAGCTTAATATAAATATAAATAGTAAAATTAAGCCATGAAATTATTATAAAGTCATTTGTAATGCAGTTAGTAATCATTTATATAAATAAAAATACTGGGATAAGTTAATTAAAATCCTTAAAAATGCAGAAATTATGAAAAAATGTTAATTGATGCTAATGCATAGTTTTGAAGGTATATATGCAATTTTGAAAATATTATAGAGAAAATTGGATATCAGCAGTACGTGCGCGACCGTGCACCTGGAAGTGTGCTCGCGCACTTGGCCGCGTACGTGCCCCATATGCGTGGTCAGTTTGCGTTCACGCACTTGCCGCCCACTTTTCACCCTGTTACTGAACATTGCGCAGCCTTCTCGATTCTTCGTTCGTTCTAAACTATCATCCGTTGATCCCCGAACACAGTCCCGCCTTAATTCCTTAGACTTTTACTCGGACTTCAAAGCTCCACATCACTTGAATTCATTTCATAACATCTACATAGCTCGGAATCACTCCTACAAGGCATAAAACACACAATTAGTGCAAAACACTAGCGATTAAAGCTCAAACTCAACTAAAGTGCAGTAAATTAGAATATAATAATCGACTAAAACATGATATTATAGCATGCCATCAACGCTGCACGCCCGCACGCCCGTCACCTAGCATGTGTGTCACCTTAATACCAAGCACATATCATGTATATTCAGGGTTCATACCCTCCGCACCAAGTTTAGAAGTGTTACTTATCTCGAGCAAGCCAAATCCAATACCGAGCAAGCCAAATGATGCTTCAAAAATGCCATCTCGCACGTACCGACCTCCGAACGACTCGAAACTAGCCAAAAGCAACTCAAATACATCAAATAAAGTCTAAGGAAACAATTCCAATTGATAAAGTTCGAATCTTTAATCAAAAGCCCAAAATCAACCAAAAATAAATTCAAGGCCCGCAACTCGAAACTCGACAAAACTCACAAAATCTGACAACTCATTCAACTTCGAGTCCAATCATACTAGTTTCCCTCAAATCCGACTCCAAATTGATATTCAAAACTCGAAAAGTCGCTTTATGAAACTATAGACAAAACCCCCAATTTCCTCTTTAAAATTCATCAAACAATAGCCAAAAATAAAGATGGATTCATGAAATAAAATCAAAACCAAGTAGAGAACACTTATCCCAATCCATATGGTAAAAATTGCTTCAAAAATTGTCTCAATCCGAGCCTCCAATCTCAAAATATGATAAAAGAACCAAAACCTCGAAATATATAGAACTTGCCCACCAATTTCGCATTTACGAACCAATTTCCACTTCTGCGGACTAGCAGGATGCGATCCAGCCTCTGCTTATGCGAACAGGCCCAACCTCAGCATCCATCGCTTCTGCGGTCATTTCTCTGCTTCAGCGGTCGCGCTTCTGTGCCCAACTGCCACACCTGCAGACTTTACTCCCAGACCAGGACTCCGTTTATGCACCAACGATCATGCCTCTGCGCGCATGCAATTGTGCTTCCCACTCCACTTCTGCGATAGTTCCACAACCTAGACTTCTTTGCATATACGTCAATTCCTTCGCTTCAGCTGCCACCGCACCTGCGAAAAACCAATCACAGGTGCACAACACCAGAAACAGCTCCTCTTCAGCAATTCAACATGAAACAAAAATGATCAAAACCTCGTCTGAAACTCATCCGGACCACTCGGGACCTCGTACAAATATACCAACAAGTCCCATAACATAACACGATCCTAATCGATGCCTCAAATCACAGATAACAACATTAAAATGACGAATCGCACCTCAATTTAACTCAAATGAAATTTGAACTTTCAATTTCCAAAACTCGCACCGAAACATATCAAATCAACTCGGAATGAACCCAAATTTTACACACAATTCCCAAATGACATAACGAAGCTATTCAAATTTTCGGAACCATAATCCAAAACTGATATCTTCAAAATCAAATTCCGATCAAACTTATGAACTTTACAAACCTTCAAATTTCTAACTTCCGCCAATTAGCATCAAATACTTCTAGAATTATCCAAATGCAAACCAGGCAATCATCATCTAGACATAACAGAACCATCAAAACTCCACTCCGGGGTCAAATTCACAAGAGTCAAACTTAATCAACTTGTCAAGACCCAAATTTTCCTCCGTTGAGTATCGTGATGGCACCTAGTCTTAAGGATTAGGTAAGCCTAATATTCATGGAATAACAATAATATAATAAAATCTAATATTTTTCTAAAATAAAATATTCTTTATACATTGCAAATTCCCAAAACCCGGTAGTACAAGTCATAAGCTTTATAGAGTTTACCATAACTTCTAATCACAATTGTTTGGAAACAAATAAAACAGTGTGAATGCAAAATAGGAAAGTAACTCCGAATCCTACGAACGCGACGACAGGTTTACCTTGAGTCTCCTCGGCAAGAATCCGCATAGCTGTTGACGATTAATACCTGGATCTGCACAAAAATATGCAGAAGAGTAGTATGAGCACACCACAGCGGTGCCCAGTAAGTATCAAGACTAACCTCGGTGAAGTAGTGACGAGGACTGGTCAAGACACCCACTGGTCTAATAAACCGATCAAGTATCAATATAGGAATAAAGGGAAAAATTATGTACACATAAAGGCTACGCAATATATCTAACAACACAGTAAATTCGATAAAGAAGGAAAACAATAAGTATCAGCGGAAACCATGAAAACAACACAAAGATTGAATAGAACACAAACAAATCTGGAATGTAAATATACAACACGGATAGGTAATGACTCAAAAACTTTAACCACTTCTACATCAAATTCGTAGTCATCTCCACGAGGTTCCGAACCTCAGACAAATCATCATTTATGGGTCCCAATATTCGAACCCGAACACTTGGCATCTTGCGCCCTCATTCGATGACTAACTGCACGGACGGCTCACGTGCCAATTGGGTCATCTCCACCCATACGGTAAGTACAAAAAGAGTATATATACTTGATAACATCAAAGATACCTAAATCCATTAATAGTACTTAACTACGTGTATGCTTGTGCAGGTGTCCTAACATGATTCAACAACCAATAAGCATAAGGAAAGAAAAGGGCAACACGTACATTGTCATCTCACAAATTTCCACACGAATAACTCACACTGTAAGTGTTCCAGTACACAATATTAACAACAAGGAATGCCCCCAGGCCAACACAAATATCACAAACAATCCCTGACATAGCCCACCTTGTCTTGCCACATGTGCAATAGTAAAGTATATGCCCGTCTTGTTTCTCCACACGTGCATAAACATGTTTCCACCTTGTCTCGCCACATGCACAACCCACATATACATATTCCGCCTTGTCACCCCGCATGTGCAATATCAATATAAACACGGCACGGCAGAAACCTCGTGCAAACTACCATATCAACAACTGCATGGCAGAAACCTCGTGCATCAAAATAACCACAACAGCACGGCGGAAACCTCATGTGTCGCCACAACAAGTACAACAACAACGACAACGGTTAAAGATACAATAAATACATCAAATAAAGAACCTTCGATCACAAGATAGGCAAAACTAGTTCACGAGAAATAAACATAATAAGGAAAGCTAGGCATATTAAGAACCGCTCAACAAGGAAGGAAAATATCATGTAACAGTCGCACCTAAATGCACGGGTTAACAACAAGAAGTCAACACGAATCCGATAACTCTATTTACGGGCAAGTCAACTAAGGTATAGTCTATCCAAACTTCCTTTAAGGTCGGCAGTTTCAAGGATATTCAACAATTTCATTTATGGACAAGCAACATGAAAATAATCATAACCTCAGTTAAGACGAAACCACTATAGAATGAGATGAAGATAATTACAATTAGATATAGGCAGTTAAGAAGACATAGCATGACAGTAAAAAGGAAATAAAATCGACAAATAAGTCAATTAGGAGTGAATAGGCATTAGGAGTAAATCCAAAAGTAAGAAATTCTATATTTAAGCAAATAAAGATGAAACTAGAAATTAGGAAATTCAATCATGACAAGGACAATTCATACTCAGCAAATATAAGGACATAAGATTCCTAAAGGGTCAACTTTCACAAATAAGTTCGAGCACACACTCGTCACCTCGCGTACACGGACTACAATCAACATAGAAGACTCAAATTCTAAGGGGTAATTCCCCCACACAAGGTTAGGCAAGATACTTACCTCAAAGACGACAACCCGATACTCTAAAATGGACTTCTCGGGCGAAAAGGCCTCCGGATGGCTCAAAACCAACTAGAACAACTTCAAAACACACATAAAACTTATGAGGAACTGTTCCGGATAATAAAGATTCAATCTTTAACAAATTCTAAAAATCGTTCCAAAAGTCGACCCCCAGGCCCGCACTTCGGAACCCGATAAAATTTTAAAAAATTCGATTACCCATCCCAATACGAGTTCAACCATACAAAATTTATCAAATTCTGATACCAATTGGTCCCTCAAATCAAGATTTTTCATTTTAATTTTTTTTTTCAAAAATCAACATTTTCCTCAACTCAAAACACAAATTAAATGATGAAAATAAAGATAAAATCATGGAATATATTTAATTCTATTCGAAGAACACTTACCCAATCGAATTTCGTGAAAAAAATATAATCTGTCTGCCCAGATTTTTAAGCATTGCGATCGCGAGAGTTTAAGTGTGATCGCGTAGAGGAAAATAATTACTGGCCTAAAATATATTATGTGATCGCGTAAGGACTGATGTGATCACATAGAAGGAAAATATTTACTGACCAGAAAATGTGTTATGCGATCGCGTGTGAAATGATGCGATCGCATAGAAGGAAAATGTTTACTTACCAAAAATGTGCTATGCGATCGCGTGTGTAGTGATGCAATCGCATATATAGAAAATTTTTGCTGACTAAAAAAGTGTTGTGCGATCGCGTGTGGAGTGATGCGATCTCATATAAGGAAAATGTTTGCTGACCAAAAATGTGCTATGCGATCGCGTATGAAGTGATGCGATCGCGAAGATTAAAAAATTGGGCGGGTCACAGAACACTATGCGATCGCGTCTATTCCTATGCGATCGCATAGAAGAAAAACCAGAAGACAGAATCAACAGTGAAGAATAGAAGAAAATTGACCCGAAGCCCATCTGAAACACACTCGAGGCCCTTGGGACCCCGTCTAATCACACAAACAAGTCATATAACCTAACACGGACTCGCTCGAGGTCTCACATCACATAAAAAATGGTGAAAAGACGAATAAAACCAAAATCAAACTTATAAATTTTTAAATCTTCAAATATCAAAACTCGTGCCAAAACCAATCAATTCAACCCGGAATGACGCCAAATTTTGCAGAAAAGTCATAAATGACATAACGGACCTACAACCACTCTCGGAGTTCCATTCTGAACCCGATATCAAAATTTCACCTATCGGCTGAAATCGCCGAAATTCTAACTTTCGCCGAGTTACCTCAAATTACTCTACGGACCTCCAAAACCAATTCCGGATGTGCGCCTAAGTTCCAAAGCATCATACGAAGTTGCTGGCATCACCCAAAACTCATTCTAAGGTCATTTACTCAAAAGTCAAACCTTCGGTCAACTTCCATCACTTAAGCTTCAAAAATTGAAATTTTCCTTCCAATTCGACTTCGGATTATCCGGTAACTGAATCCAATCACGCACGCAGGTCGATATATACAATGCAAAGCTATTCAAGACCTTATGCCACCAAACGGAGCTTAAATGCTTAAAACGACCGGTCGGGTCGTTACACAACTCTTTCACTTAAAGTTTCAAACATGAAATTCATTCTTCCAAATCACTTCCGGATCACCTGAGAAATCAAGACCGACGATTTACACAAGTCATAATACATCATACAAAGTTACTCAAGACTTCAAATAGCATGAAGGAACGCAAACGCTCAAAACGATCGGTCAATCGTTACAATAGATGGTGTCAACTAATTCTGATTGCTATTGCCTAAAAATTATTTTTAGGCGGACACTTCCCAACTTCGAACAATTGCACTAATTTAAAAGAGATTTTTACCTAGCTATACTATAATAGAAACCTATTTACCACCTTTATTTAGGTTCCTTATTAATTAATTTGTATATCTATATTTACAAGTTATATACAAAACCTTAAAGAATAAAAAATATTTAAGATCCCTTAATTTTAGTCCATTTCGAAAAACCCTCCCCNTCCAAAATCTCTCTTTTATTTTTATATTCCCCTTCCCCCCCCCCCCCCCCCCCAATTTCCGATTCATTTCCTTTTCCAAAGATTTTCAAACCAATTTCTCTCTTTCTTAAATTTTACTAATCACCCAAAATCTCTATTTCTTATTCATACATTGGTGACGAAATCCAAAATATTGCTCTAGAATCAAGTTGTGGGTAAGTTTTGAATCTTGTTTTTCTTTCTAAAATCTTTATTACATGTGACTTGTATATGATACGTCAATATCCACAACAATACTCGACTATACTAATATAATTATAATACAATTATATTAGATTTTTAGTGTAGAGTTGTGATTGAAACTTGAAGATGATGAATATCATAATTGTATCATAATTTTTCAGAAATGTATCGCGATTGTATTATAATTATATATGTATCATAATTGTTGCAGGAATTATATATTTATCGTATATTATTACGAGCAATTGTTAGATCATGACGAATTATTACAATTTGTATAAAAAATATATGATAATTGTATATTAATTTATTAGAATTGTATCAGGTATTATTTTGGGTATTAATGTACCAGATACAAGTTAGAATTGTGATACAAGTATGATACAATTATGTTTTACGATTGATGTATATGATACAATTCAATTACAATTATGATACAATTATCATACAATTTCTAAATATTTCTTCATTTTTTAATAATATAAAGTTGTCAGCAATGGTGGGAAGAGAGAAGATTAAGATTCTTGGCGTAAATTAAGGAATTTTGGTGTAAAAAACAGGAGAGAGAAGAGGAAAGGAAAAAAGAAGAAGGAAAAGATGTATTAGAATCCCTTAATTGAAGGCACTAATAATGGGTTGAGAGCCTTTTAAGGAGAAATTTATATAATTTGTAAGAAAAACCTAGATACTTATTAAAAACTACAAAACACAGAGAACATAAGTAAATACGTTTATAATATAGTATAGCTAAGTAAAAGTCCCAATTTAAAAAGGTGGCGAAGTTAAACTTGGCTATTTATGTAAATCAGCCCAGTTAAGAGAGGCTGGTCTAATGGGATTCCTTCAATTCAATGAGCCACTACAGGTACTTGATGTCTATAATGTTTGGGCTGATTTAGATCGTGGGCCAATTGTGAATCTACTGATATCTTAGAGCATTTCACCTATAAGCTGGATTAATCTACCTAAAGGCTCCGTTCATAGTGTGTAATGGGAATATCAAAATAATTCTCAGAAGATATTATAATTACTTTGAACTAAACCAAAAAGAAAAAGGTATAACATGAAGAAACAATAATTGAGGGAGCATTGTAGTAATTGATTACTGAGCATAAAGACAATCTTAAAGCCAATTATCAAGGGGCACGGCACGTGCATTGTTAAGCATCCACGTGATGACCTTACACGTGCAACCACGTTAACTTTGTTGACGCACGTGCGAGAAGCAACTAAGAAAAAAGAGACGACTCTTATATATATATATATATATATATATATATATATATATATATATATATATATATTTATTAAGTATTACTTGGAAGAGTTCGTGAGAAATCGAAGACCTAAGCCCACAAACAATGGGTTTGCCTCAAATATCCAGCTATCTAAGAAGAGTCTAGCTTGTCTTAAAAATGAGCATTTTACTTTAGAAACAAATATTCCTCTAGTCCTTTTTATTGGTTATTAAGATAAAAATATTTAATAATATTATTATAAAAGTTATTCGACTAACTTACCTTCAATCTCAGCACAACCATTTTTCTCAAGTTTGATAAGATTGGTATGACATTTTAGAAATTGTACATATCATTTATTGGAGTTGGGATAACTTTAAATACAAAATTATTTTCTTCTGTTTCATAAAGCGACATTTACTTGGACCAGTTGGTTTGGTTAAAACGACAATTTGATAATATATTTTAGGAAACTCTAAATCTCCATTCAACACTCAAAATCAACATAAAACCAAAATTGTTTTTCAATAAAAATTCCAACCATATATATCAGGAGAAGATATTTGGTTATGAAATTTCTTTACACTTAATTAGAGTATTCAAGTTAGACCTTGACAATAGAAAAATTCGTGATAGGATGTGCTTTTCAATTGGGATCTTTACACAAATAGTCGGTCATATTCATTGTTTACTTTTTCCTAGTCATATACATAATTTATACATTGATTATACGTATTTATACATATATAATACATAAATTATGCATATATTATACCTCAATCAGCTATTTTTAATTTAAGCGATTGGGTGGACTGCTATTTGGGTTAATTCTTCTATATTTCGATTCATGTGATACAAATTAAAATTAATTGGACCATTAAATTTTTAGTACTAGATTAAAAAGAATTTAAAAAAAGATTAGCGCCTTGGCCTTTTGAATGAACAATTGAACATGTCGCATCTTTAATTTAAAAGTCACTCACATGGTAGCTGACAATATCCCTATCCTTTCTCACGTGCTTATTCGGACCCCACACGAGCCCTCTGAAAGGTCCCACACATCTATGATGTGCCAACTCGGAAAAATCAACTTATTTTTTTTAAAAATATTTTTGGTGACAAATAAATTATGTTTGACTAATTAATTTAAAAAGTATTTTCAAGAAGTGCTTAGTATTTGGTCAAGCTTTTAAAAAAACTTTTAAGCGTATTTTTCTCAAAAATATTACTCAAAAATGTGGTTTCAGGAAGAAAATAATTTTTCTGCTTTTCCAAAATTGTTTGTGCTTCTCCTAAAAAGCACTTTTATTTTTTCTAAAAATTTAGTCAAATACTTTAATTTTCGGTCAGAACCCAAAAAAAACTTGTGAAAGAGACTGTTATACTGCTCCAAAGCCAGTCTGGTTTCATAATTTTTAGAAAAAACAAAAGAAAATAAACAGAAAAAGTAAAAAATGAAAAGGTGGGCGAATGATTGGTTCTTAATGTAAACTAACTTTATCCATTTTTAACTGCTATTCACCTTGGGATTTGTAATATTATCCCGCCCAATAACAATTCTTATTAGAAATCTCCATTTCCTATTTTTTTTCTTTTTAAAAAAGAAGGGAAACGAAAGAAAGAAGAAAAGAAAAAAGATTATGCTACAAAAATTGCACTAAGTGAGTGATACATCTTTTGATGATTTTACTACTTTCGACATCTTTTAATGTATCTTAACAGAATACTTTACAACAATTGTTGCAAAAATTACTATGCAGTAATTTTTTTTTGGCACAAATTGACTTTATATATTTGAACTACTTATGATTAAATTTTCTAATCAACGGGTCAATGCTTAGTTGAACGAGTTGAACAAATACAATATATGTCTTTATAAATTGTTAATAAAAGCTTTATCATAGATCAATAGTACACAATTTTACTATTATAATTAACCATGATAAACTTACGTAAATTTGTATAAATATTAGACGCGGGTAGATTAATTTTTCGAGTAAAAAGAAATTTTCTGGTAAGAGATTTTTTTTTCTCTTTTTTCTAGTGTGTGAGAATTTTCAATCATATAAAATGCAGAGTTGGTGCTTGTAGAAATTATCCTATAATCGAAGATATAAAAAAGGACGTGCAAAATGCCGAATTTAGTCTTTATCCAAAATGTAAATGAAGATAAAAAATGAAACTTCCTATGTGGATATAATCATGACCAAGCATTTTGAACAGGGTTGAGCTGTAATGTTCGTGCTTAAACGTGGGTTAAGGAATATATTAACATGTGGTTAGGGAGGTAAGAAAGTACTAATAATGGAGTTAAAAAATGTGAAAATAGCAGTACCCAGGAAACAGCTAACTTAAAATAATATTTCAAAAAAATCAGGGGGCAAAGCGCAATTCCCGAGGAATTTTAAATAAAAGTGGAGTAATAAAAACGTAGAAAGATATATATATATATAAAAAAAAGAAAAAAAAAGGAGCAAGCAGGGGAATCCGGCTGTAAAATTGGACACTAATGGTGGAGTCACGGCGACAAAACCTGCTAGATCGATTCTTAAGGGAAAAGGGGTTGTATCATTTAATTATCTTTCTTAATCTACCTATTTTTAACTTCATTAATTACCCTCTTTCGCTTTATTTAGTTAATAATTACGGTACGTACACTAATTATCTTTACTTGTACAAAAAAGAACCTTAGATAAATACACACAGATTCTGCAATTAATTATTCGCACAGCACATGACAGCCGTGACATCCATTTTTTGGCACCTTTAGTGTTCAATTTTTAACCTTTAAACAAGGTTTCAAACTCAAAAGTAATCCTTTACTTACCACTAAGTAAAAGTAATTTTTGACATCATTACCACATCAAAACCTCATTATCATTGTGATAAACATTCATATTTGTTCAAATTCAGAAATTAATATAATATGTGAAGTATACACTATAAACTCAATTATTGTTCCCAAAAGAAGTAAAGAAAAGGAAAATACAAGTGTGTTAAGGTAAAATGGAACAACTTTACAGAAGTAGCAAGGTACTGCATTTTTTTATTTATTTAAAATTACAGAATTGTATAAGGAGTAAGAGGTAAAGAGGCTAAAATTTAAATTTTAAAAAAAATGATAATTGTGAAATTACAGGTAAGACCCTCATTACAGTATGAAAACCCCCCTGACTCGGACCCCTTACTTTCAGCTCTTCAGCACTTGTCTTGTCCTCTTCACACTCAATTCCTTCATTCTCTCTTCCTTTTTCTCAGCTTCCTATTTAACTACTCTCAAAGGAACCGTTATTTTGCTTCTCTTAAGCGTCTTACTCTCTCTATTCTGAGACTCCCCTCACACTTTTTTTTTTTTTCTCCAATGGAAGCATCGGATTTCTTCGTCAGCGGCTATTTCTCAAATGCCGGAGACGAACAGAATCCGAATAACAATAATAATTTCACTGTCGATGACCTGTTGGATTTCTCTAAGGAAGATGAAGTCATGACCGACGCTTTTTTTGACAGTTTTACCGGTAATTCTGCTGATTCTTCCACTGTTACCGTTGTCGACAGCTGTAATTCCTCTGTTTCCGGTGAAAATGGCCATTTCAATGGTAACCTAAGCTGCCGCAGCTTCACCGACGCTCCGTTCCCTACCAGCGAACTCTGCGTTCCGGTAATTACTCTCCTGTTTACACTTCTCTGGTGAAAAGAAATTGCTTCTAAATTTGGTCTCATTTTTTCCGCCAATTTTGCAGTCAAATTATTACGTGGTAGTAATTAATTGGGTTCTCCGTTTGGATATTACCATAATAATGTCCGAATATTTGTTAACAAATTAACCACGTGTCAAATTCAAAGAATTCATGAACCTTTTACATAACATAGGCCAAATGCATACAATTTATTTTCACTCTAAGCAATAGTCTGGTCCTCGTTTGCTTTCTGGTTGATAATTATAAAAATTTAGTACAATAAACTGAGAAATTTTTTTTGGCTTTTAACAGTATGATGACTTGGCTGAGCTTGAATGGCTGTCCAATTTCGTGGAGGAATCATTCTCAAGTGATGATATTCAAAACCTTCAGCTCATCCCTGTAACAAACTTTAATAATTCCGCCGCGAACAACACCACCGACAGTTCCTCCTCCGCCACCACAATTTCCGCCGGAACTAACTCGCCACCGGCTTTTCCAGTCGACACTTCTGTTCCTGGCAAAGCTCGCAGCAAGCGCTCACGCGCCGCGCCATGCGATTGGTCCTCGCGCCTCCAGCTGCTCCTCTCCCCTACCACGTCATCATCTGAGAGCAACAACTCCGCTGCCAATAACAACACTTCAGCCACGGCCAAAGCTACCAAAGTGCCGTCGAAGAAGCGAGAGAGCATCGAAACGCCGGGACGCAAATGCCTGCACTGTGCTTCTGAAAAAACACCGCAGTGGCGCACAGGACCTATGGGTCCTAAGACACTGTGCAATGCATGTGGAGTCAGGTACAAGTCCGGCAGATTAGTGCCGGAGTATCGGCCGGCGGCGAGCCCGACGTTTGTGTCGGCGAAGCATTCCAATTCTCATCGGAAGGTTCTGGAACTTCGGAGGCAAAAGGAATTCCAGAGACACCCAGCACATCATCATCAACATCAGTTGATTAGTCAAACCTCAATTTTCGGTGTATCAAACGCTGGTGATGATTTCTTGCTTCATCATCATCAAAACTGTGGTCCTAATTTCAGGCACCTCATCTAGTACGGTTCAGTTAGTGTAGGGGATAATTAACTACTTTGCGCCTTCCACGTTTAAAGTTTGAGTTAATTAACATCCATTTTCTTAATTATCTAGTCTTAGAAATTTGAATATCAGGATTAAGAAAAAGGGGGGGTCCTAGCAATCCCNCCCCCCCCCCCCCCCCAAAAAAAAGAATAGATTAAACGCAAAATAGACATTAGTCCTCTGTAACGTTTCTCCTAATTTTGGTATTAATTCATAGATTTTTTGAAGACTAGTATTGCTGAAATTTTTAATGTCATTATCTTGTTAGCTTTATATTTGGTCGCTAATTAATGATTTAATTCCATACTATCAAGTGGACAAAACATACCAGCATTATATTAGTTTACGGTTAAGTGATGAATTAATGCAAAAATGAGCGTTATTTTATCGTGACATCGAAAAATGTAAATGAATAAACGTGTTATGTCGAAAATTCAATGTGTGACCCTTATATATCCTGCTTACTCTTGAATTTAGCAACTATACCAGCACTAACTCATTGCATGAGGTTAACTTTGATGCACTTATAACGTAACAAAGAAAATTATATTGTAACGTTACATAAAAGATAACTACAAATGACAGTTCATAAAAAGCGAAAGTAATAACTAAAAAATTTACGACTGATGTCTGCTATGAACAAATGACAGCTCAGTGCACTAAGCTCTCGTTATGCACGGGTCTGAGGAAGGGTCGGACAACAAAAATCTATTGTACGCAACCTTACCCTATATTTTTGCAAGAGTTTGTTTTCACGGCTTGAACCCGTGACCTCCTAGCAACATGACAAAAACTTTACCAATTACGCCAAGGCTCTCCTTCAATGCCTGCTATGTACAATATGTTAAAATATACTGATAATGTAAAAGAAAAAATATATTGTTATTATCAGTGGCGAAGCCACATGGTCACATGAGTGGTCAACTTACCACCCTTCGTCGAAAAATTGCACTTTGTATATAAATAAAATATTACGTTTCAGAAGTATATAACACATATTGAACACCCTTTATCGGAATTTTTTTTCACTTATTTTAAGTTTGAATACCCTGAAAAAATTCCAAACTTTGCCACATGTTATTATTACTGTATATAGGTTAATTCCTACTAATTGGAGAAAAGTGAAGGAATTTGATGTTATTAGCTTGTTGTGAAAGTAAAGAGATGAAAAATATCTGTAGGGGAATGATGCAAAGTTGCAAATAATAGGGGCAATGGTGCATATTGCGTTTGTCAATGCTATGGGCCAAGGGTGATGGGTGGTGCCATAACTTGAAAACTTGAAAGGTGAGGAATTTGCACATGGAGGGCTCACGGACTCAACTAAAACCTGGGTCCTTTCCTGTCTCTACTTTCATTACTATTTCAAAAGTTAGCAACTTGTTTTCTCAGTTTTGGAAAAGTAAAATAAAAACTTGAATTTGGTAGTGTATATATCTTACTGCAATATAAATAATTATAAGTAGGTGTTCGTGTTGAAACTGGAAAACAAAAGTATCTCAAGTTGAAAAAGAGTATTTGAAAGTTACAAATATTTCGAAATAATTCTTTTTTTGTGAGTAAACAACATTATTTAATTCATTTGATACAATCAAATATATATTTCTAACGACCTCTGATTAGAGTACTAGAATTTTATTGTATGCAAAGGACTAGCTAGAGGTCTCTATTAAAAGGATTAACAATAGAAGGAAAAAGAAAAGGGCCGAAAATACATTCTCAATTATTTCATTTTTCATCATTTTAGCCATGTATCTATTCCACCAAAATTTATCTTTGACTAAAACTTTTAACATACTATTGTTACTCATTTGACAAGTGAAATACTTTAGTCTTGCAATGCTCTAATTAAACACAACTACTGATACCTACATATTATTTTAAATTAATAAATATATTATCAAATTGATCCAAAATAACATGGCATTAATTAATTACTTGATTAACAATTTTAAGCAGAGGTACAACCACGTCCATAGATCATTGGTATTGACACATAGCTTCTCTAATAAATATATACATAGCATAGATTTCAGTGAGCATAGAGTACAAAATTGTGTTGGGGAGAAAAAAATGAAGAACAATCGTGCAGTGTACGAAGTAGCTGCATGGAATTGCGGTGAGAATCAATGTGGGAAAAGGAGGAGGAATAGTTTTGAACCAGTAGAAAATTTTAAGGGAATAATAAATTGCTAATTTATGATATGTAGTGGTAGTAGTACTAAGTAAAATAAATTTTGGGATACCCTAGGTCAAAGGACGAGATATAATTATTTAAAATAATTCTACTACTTTAATATTTGGCCCCTATTTAACTGTCTACCCGATCCTAGACATTTGCACTTCTACGGGGTCCACTACGTTATCTCAACCCAATCTCCTTATTATTTGCTCCAACGTTCCAACTATTTTTAAGTGATACTACTATATAGATATGCATGGCATTTCGATTTTGTAGAAGTGATATGGTATATTTAAAGTTACAAGATTTAAAAAGTATTTTAAAATATTATATATTCCGTTAATTAAGACACATAAAATAAAGCGGAGGGGTACGACTTTAATATACATGGGCACAATTCTTCTTTGCATTGTTTGACTCCTTTTAGGTGAAATCGCACAAAATTACAACTATTTGGAAAAGCATAAACTACTAAATAAGGATATACGATCGAGCTGTAATATAAGTATTTCCTGGAATTTTATTACTCCTTTATGTTTTGATTCTCTCCGTTTGAAGGAGATTAATTTGTGCATGATAATTGAGTTCGAGGGTATGAAATTCTCCTAATCTTCCTCTATAATTCTATTTGGTACCTATAAGATTGAGTTCTTTCAAGCGTTTTTTACACAAATAGTCTGCCGGATTCACCTTTTACTATTTCTAGCATGTATAAATAGATTATATACATGGTATACATAAATTTTACATGTACTATTATATATTTGCCGGCTATTTTTAATTTAAACGGTTGGGTGTACGGCTATTTAAGTTAATTCTTCTTTCTTTCAATTTACATAAAATCCTAACATTCTCACCCCACAACTCTAAAGGGCAGCTTGATATATAAAGTATTTTGTATTCACGCAGGATCCAAGGACTTGCACTCTAAATGCGTGATATAGACAATTTATCCTAACACAAGTATTAATGTGACTGCTTATGTTGCTCGAACCTCTGACCTATAGTTTATACGAAGACAACTTTACCGTTACTCTACAAATGATCTTTCTCTACGTGAAAAAACAAGAAAAATGAAGTGAAAGAGACAAGTATGGGAGCCAACTATTCCTGCATGGGTAGCTAATCAATACGAACCCACAGAAATAAATAGTACTTGAAGGTACAATGTATGTACGCACAGAAACTTCCAGCAACACACTGTACAGTACAGTATTGCTTAGGGATAGAGTCATCTGAATGTAACTGACCATATATGTTTCTGCACTTATTATTGGATCCTCTTTCTTTTTTTCTTTTTCTGCTTTTCGCTACAAGTTTAACTTCTATATGTAAAATTCTTATAATATCACGTAACTTAAAAAATAACTACAATAGGTTGAAATAAGCTAAATCAGATAGACAACATACAATAAATTGAAAAAATACAATACACTGCTTATTACAACAAGTTAAAATACGTTGATAGTTAATATGCATATTTTTTTATTTTTTTTTTGCGGGGTGGTGGTAGACATATATGCATGTGGAGAAGAAAGAAGTGGCACATGCAATGAAATGAAATGCATGACTACTGTGTGTGCAGAATTGCTGTGGATAATATATCCAAAGGCCAAAGGGTGGGTATTGATCAGAGTTCATGTCTCTAGGGATCTTTCCATGTTATTTGGTAATACGTTGCAATTATTCTTGTCTCCTCCTTCCCCACCTATACCCCCCTTTTGTGACTCTGACTCTTTACAATATTACACATGACATGAATATATATATATATATATATATATATATATATATATATATATATATATATATATATATATATATATATATATATATATATATATATATATATATATATATATATATATATTTCCCTATTTTTTCCATAAAATTTGCACTTCTTTTGGTAATTTTGATATAGAGTTTAACTTATATGACAAGTGGATTTGTTACCAACATATATTAAGTGGCACGTACAAGAGATATTTATAGGTAATCCTCATAAGAACTAGTAGGATTTTATAATCTTAAAAATATATATCAAATTACCTGCAACAGTAATTCTCGTAAATATGAAACTTTATTTTCTTTTGTTTGGTAATTTTCTTTTTAAAATATAGTGGGAAAGGGATGAGAGTGCAAGGGAGTCAAATCAAATTATGGATTTGGTGGAAACTTAATAGACCACATCATTAGGCAAATGAATTGATCATCAGTTGTTGATATATAATGCCAAATAAAAGCTGATAGCCAGTGCTAAATTGCTTTAATTTGCTAATTGGAAATGTTTGGTGGGAAATCTTCTTTCACGTAATGAGTGAAATAGTGATACTGCTCCAACAAGTCTAACGATAATTGCAAAGGAACAGTGAATAAACCATAATGATCAAATATGTCTATATGAAGAAATTATCAAGAAAAAAGTTTCCCACTAAATGAATAAAAAAAATTGGATAAAGAAATATTAGGTTATTTTTTTAATTTATTTAAAATTTGGTAGATATAATTATTCGATATATGTGCTTATGAGGGGTAGTTGATACATACTGTGAAATCGATTAAAACATGCATAAGTTGAATTGAATACCACCGTTATAAAAGAAATGGTTTTTATAAAAGAAGATAGGCACGAGCACATGCATGACTTCCTTAATTTCACATTATTATTACGCCAAGTCCGTAGACTGGCCTATATTTATAAAAATACAGAATCAAGTTTGATAAGTATTCTAATGAAGGAACTTTAGAAAATGATCTTTCCTTAATTGTTTAGTCTACCTGTCACGTATCTTTGATTTTATTCCTGCATAAAAGTAGTAAACAAACTCAACTAAAAAAAATTCTGCACTCATAGCTATTGAAAACCGAATAAATGCTCAACTTTTATAATTCAAAACTTAATATTTTTAAGAAATTAAAGTTTAGTCACTACAAATTAAACTTAAAATATATATCATTTAAGTGATAAATATGTGCATAATAAATAAATATTTTATACTTATTGATTTGATATAAATATCGAATGTCAGATATGTTTATCGTTTTTAGATTTTGTTTGTGGCCATAAAGTAGCTGAGAATGATTGTCATTTTGGGTTGTATGTTTTTCTAAAGTTTTGAAATTATATGCATGGGAGAATATTGAATGCCAATTCGTTTAAAGGCAATTTTATCAAGTGATCCAAATTCTTTTTGCAAGCTTAGTATAATATTATGGCTAACTTTTAGATTTCGGACATTTGAAGTTAATTAGATAATAAATTACTTACTTAAACTAGGATTATAAACTAGGATTTTGACCTCCAATCTGTCACACTCACATCACGTGTGTGGACATGTCAAATTCGAAAGAAACTCAGAATGAGTAGGTTCTCTAAGTTGAAGATTAGTTGAATTTTAGGCTTAACAATGGGAAGAAGCCAAAGAAATTAGGTTCAAATCCAATTTTACAGCTCAAAATTAAAAGATATGGCGCATGCTTTTGGACACAGCTCGCATGTGCAGAAAAGACAACAGAAAGCAGAGAGAGGTGATAGAAGTTAGGGGCGGTAAATGGTTAAAAGAAAATAGTTAATAATTCATATTAATCATTAAAAAACGGGTTGAATAATAAATTTTTTAATACAAGTTAAATATGGATAAGAACCATATTATTCATTTAGAAAATGGATAACCAATGGATAACTAATGAGTTTAAATTTTACATTTGTAAAATCTCAAATTGGGATTCCTCACGTTTGGGAGAGTAGGCTAGCGTTTGGCCATTCATTCCCAACTTTATTTTGAAAAATCTGATTTGGATGAAATTTGGTTTGAAGATAAAAATGTGTTTGGACATAAGTTTTCAAAACATATTTCAGCTTTTTTTTTTTTTCAAAAAACATGAAACATGATTTATACCCACAAGTTCTAAAAAACTATTACAAATACCCAACATTACCTTTATCAATACCATTCATTATACTATCACAAACCATTTTCCTGAACATAAATAAATTTAGTACAAAATTATCATTTTTATAATGAATTACATAATACACTATCAGATGAGCCGAGAAGACGTAGTAGTATTGTTACAAAATAATAAATGGTGGGCTCTCTTATAAAATGGAAAAGATTGGGGCAATTTTTAAAAAATGTAATAGTGATATTTTGGGCTTGGGATTGGGTTTTGGGAATTTGCCAAAATGTAGATAAAATCTATGGCCAAACATGTATTTACCAAAAAAATAACCAATATATTTTGGCAAAATCATATTCATTAAGTCATGAATAATATGGTTACCCATATTATCCGCCGATTAGTTTATTTTTTATCCGTATTAAATAAATATATATGGGTCGGGTGGATACTTTGTCAGTTTTTTTAATCACCTATTTTCGACCTGTCTCATATCGGGCCCGACCCCGTTTGCCACCCCTAATAGAAGTTAATCGTCTAAATTATGTCCCCTTAATGTAAAACTAAAATACTGTGATGGTCGGCATATTTGTAAATCTGTTTAGTTAATGGCTAAACTCCAGCTTTCTCTTTTAGACGATTTAAGAAGTAGTTATTAGTGCAAAGTCAATTTGGATAACATAGGCTGCCCAAATTGGTCCAAATTGACCCGCCAATGAATATCTGCCAAGCCCAAACCGTCCAAACCTGTGCAAGTTGAGCAGAGTTATATTTTCATGGACTACCGTTTGCACTCCTATGAAAAACTCATACTAACTACCCATTGGAGTTGATTCATTGCAGAAATTGATTTGTAATTTCAGTTCCAGTGGATATATATATATATATATATATATATATATATATATATATATATATATATATATATATATATATATATATATATATATATAGATGTATATATATGTATATATATATATATGTATATATAAGTATATGTATATATGTATATATAAGTATATGTATATATGTATATATAAGTATATGTATATATATATATATATATGTATATTAATGTAAGAGATTAGGTGGACGGCTATTTAAGTTAATTCTTCTAAAAGATAAGGGCCTATCAGAATAGTACGGGGTGACCCCTATTTGAGGAAGGGTGACATGGAATGACAACTGGGTCCAACAATTGACATAAAAAACCCACATTTTAATATTTGGCATATGATAGCCTAAAGTTATTTTCGCTCTTCTAATGGTTTAACCATCATCCTAAAAAATAAGCTCCATCAAAATTATTTTGCTTAAAACTAATTAAAAAAAATTATAACCCTCTTTCTCTTCTCTCATATCAACCATCATCCTAGAAATTAGGTTACATTTTCTTCAATAGTATCCAAAAAATCTCCCAAATTTCTCTAGATCATATTACTAGTTTTTTTATCTGTATATCCAAATATACGTAACACAGTAATAACTATGTTGTTTGTATATCACAATGTATAATATAATAACAATACGTATATCAAAAAGTACATCAAAATTTTATTTATCTTCTTTGTATAACACATTTCATATTGAAAAATCGAGTTTCAAGACGACTCCACCAGTATATCCTCCATTGTATTATGTGTATATTCTCACGTACATCAGTAGTATCTCATGCATATCATGTGTATATCCATAAAATTTTGTGTGATATATAGGATATACAACATGATATACCCATATGTCCATAAAAATATGTGTGTGATATACATTGATGTACGCGGACATGTTCAACGTGATATACACATGTCGTAGTTGGATTTATTAGGTTAGATTTTTTATCTGAAACAAGTCTAAACCACTTCTAATCTTGCTCAAATTTTGTATATAGTATCGTCAAGGTGTTTTAAAAAAACTCCAATTGCACTCACTTGTTCAATCCAACAATAACCAGAGAGAGATAGAGAGAGAGAGAGAGAGAGAGAGAGAGAGAGAGAGAGAGAGAGAGAGAGAGAGAGAGAGAGGAGAAGAAGAAAGTTGAACCCTATTTTTTCTTATTTTCTCTCTTAGTTTTTGCTTCTTATTTTCTCTTATGTTAGATCAACCTTACCTTTTCATCCCACAGATTTTTGTGCATAATTTGTAATAACTTTTTCCTAAACCATGAGAGAAAAAAAGGAGAGATAGAGGAAGAAATATGAGGAGAGAGAGCAAGAGGGAAACGAAAAAGATAGGTAGAGAGGGGGTTAGAGAGAGAGAATAAATAAGAAGTGGTTTTTTGGGATTTGGCTATGCAATGTCAATATTTTTGTGGTTGCCTTTGCCAACATAATTTAAGGCTAATTTTTGTCAATTCCTCTTATATGTTGTTACCGGTGTCAATTTCCCTTCGAGGAACGTTGAGTTTCAGTTTTGATTACGTCGGACTTAGGATTGATATGAAAGGGGAGTTTTACATAATTATTGTTACACGGCGTCTTCCTGAGATTCCTTGAAAGGGCTACGTAAGGCTAAGCAACTGATGTCAGTACAGTTACTATCCGCCAACTAAAGTCTCCTCCGTATGCTAGACGAGATTGTCAGTGGCGTACGGAAAAACCAATGTCAATAGCAATTGAGAGAACAAAAATGAGAATTGAGAATGATAGAAAGCTTGATTGCATTAATGAAAGTTATTACAGAAAAGCAACACGATGTCAAGGGGGAGAGACACTAGTACAGAGAATTGTTGCTTGCTAGAAAGTTTGATTGCTTGATCCCCCTAATAGTGCTTAAAAAAATAAATCAAAGTTACAAGATTTGACCTAACTAAGCTAGAGGAACATAATGAAAGTACATGAAATAAAACTACTTAATATTTACAATGAAAATGACTTAGTTTTTTACAAGGTAGGAACAAGTTCGTTGTCAGCAACCTTGTCTTTGGCATCACGACTGCGCACGTGACGTTGTCTGGGCACGCGGGGCTGTTGGCATTTGCCTGCGGCTGGATGCTAGTGAGGGCTATCAGTGGGGTGACAGAGGCACGTACGCGCTTGTCACTTGGCACAGCCAAGACCACGGGGTCGTCCATGGCGCTAGGCATTGGGAGGCTTGCTAGGACGCCATAGTACGCGTCCAAGGGGTCATGGGGCATGGTTGAAAAGCCGCTCATGACATTTTCCCCCACCTGAGTTGGCGACGTCCTCGGTGCCTTACTTGCAAGATAATAATCAATTAATCTCTTGTAGGATTTGAGGTTTGTTCCCCTCTCCCAGGTATTCTCCTAGGCATCACAATACTACCATTTCACCAAGAGTTCTTGGTGATCTTTCCTTGAGGCGTGAAGCACTCGATCATCAAGAATAGCTTCAGCACGCCTTTTCCCGATTGAATTGGGGCCTCGAATACTGGGTATTATGAGTTGGACAAGGGTCCAATGTATTTTTTCAATAGGCGAGGGTCGTGGACCCCTGCAAACAAGTACCGCTTTGGGATTTTGACCATCATTTTGTCTCCTATTTGGTATTTAACAAAGCGACGATGTTGATCAGCATGCCTCTTCATCCGCTTTTGGGCTTTGACAAGATAGCTACGCACTATCTCCAAATTTCTCTTCCATTATTTTGATAAGATAGCAGCTCAAGGAGATTTTGACATGTTTGGTGCATTCACGTGGAGTAACGGTTGTTGTCCGGTAATAATTTTGAAAGCACTTTTGTTTGTATTAGAGCTCTTTTGAGAATTGAAACATAGTTTAGCAACATCCAGAAGCTTCACCCAGTTATTTTGCGATCCGGTTACAAAGTGGCGAAGATATTCCTTTAGCGTGCATTGAATCGTTCCGTTTGGCCATCAGATTGCGGATGAAAGCTTGAGTTGTGACTCAATTTCGACCCAAATCACTTAAAGAGTTAGGTCCAAAAGTTGCTAGTGAAGCGTGATTCGCGATCACTAACGATGTCTTTAGGCAGGCCCCAATATTTGACGACATAAGAAAAGAAGAGTCGGGTTGTATCTTCTACTGATATATATTATGGGGTTGTTATAAAGGTAGCATACTAGGAAATCGATCCACGATAACCAAGATAGTTGTGAGGTCTTCGGCCTTGGGCAATCCGGTGATGAAATCCAGGGAAACGCTTTCCCAAGGTCTCTTTGGGACAGCTAGTGGTTCCAAGAGTCCCGCTTGTGTCAAGCGGTCCGACTTGTCCTTCTGGTATACTAGACAAGTCTTCACATACTGAGAAACATCATCGGCCATTTGAGGTCAATAATATGCACAACGAAGTAATGCCATGGTGTGTTCTTCACCGAGATGGCCAACCCACAATGTATCGTGACATTCCGCTAGAAGATACCTTCGCAAATCTCCTTCTTTAGGAACATAAAGTCGGTTCTCTTTCACTTTCAGAAAACCATCTTCCATATAGAACTGGAGAGTTTTGCCATGTCCTACCAAATCAACCAAATACTGTGCAGCAAGATCTTTGATGAGTTGATCATGTATCTGGTCTTTTATGGTAGTGTCTACTTCGCTCCCCCTTAGGGTGGCGAGTAGGCACACCGTTGCTAGATCAGCTCTCCGACTGAGCGCATCAGCAACATGATTAGTATTCCCACTTCGGTACTCCAGGTTGAACTGAAATTCCGCTAGGAGTTCCTGCCACCTGGCCTGTCGACCATTCAGCTTCGGATGGGTCATGATATGGCTAACTGTTGTGTTGTCTGTCTTGACCATGAACAGGGTTCCCAACAGATAGTGCCTCCAAAGGCGTAAGCAATGGACGACAACCAATAATCCTTTCTCCTGGGTGGCATAGCACCGCTCTGCATCATTCAGCTTCCGGCTCTCGTACGTTACATGATGCCCTTCTTGTAGCGAGACTCCACCAACGGCATAGTCGGAAGCATCCGTTTGTACTTCGAAGGGATTGTCCAAATCAGAGAGGGTCAAGACGGGGCTACAAGACATAGCCGCTTTTAATGAGTTGAAGGCCTCCGCTCGCTGGTGTCCCCAATTCCAAGGCGTGACCTTTTTGAGTAGTTCTATCAATTGCATTGCGATGAGGAGTAATTTTTCACAAATCGGCGATAGGAGTTGCATAGGCCAAGGAACGCATCAAGGCATGGATATCCTTATGCGGCAACTAATCTGTGATAGCCTAAATATTCTGTTGGTCCATATTGATCCGCCCTTCCTCGATGACATGTTCGAGGAAGTCAACCTATTTTTGAGCCAATGAGCACTTGGATAGCTTTGCATATAATTCGTGCTTCCGCAATTGGGCTTGGACCTTCCGCAAGTGCTCTAGTCCATAATTATTGTTTGATTCTGATTTTTACCTTACTTTTTCCCCCAACTTTCAAAACTATATATGCATACTCTTCTCCCATTTTTAAAACACGAACAGACACAAGCATACTCATTGCTCTCTCTCTTAATTTCATACAAAATGGTTATGAAATTTGATAAAAATCATATATTTATGTTCCTAAGGCTATGGGTTGCAACTTTCTTCGAAAACTTTTGGAATCCGGACACATGGGCCCGGGGGTGAATTTTGAGAACCTTACATTTTAGGTTGGGTAACATTTTAAATAGTTGGAATACGAAGTTTTGAGTATGTATTGATTAGTTTATATACTCTTTGATTATTTTGGGTTGATTCGACACCGAATTGAGGGTGTGAGCACTGAGCACATACTTGGACTAGAAAGTAGGCCTTGAGACGAGGTAAGTCTTTTTTCTAACCTTGTAAGAGGGAATTAACCCCATAGGTGAACTTAAATTAATATGAACTTCTATTTGTGGGGGGCTACATACGTACGAAGTGACGAGAGTCCGTGCATAACTACTATTCATGCTTATGTCCAGGTAGATTTAGTCTTACACCATGCTTTGTTGATATCGTTGTTTATTTATGGTTACTAGTTATTGGATTAAAGTTAAAGTTGAAGGTTCCAATATTTTTAAGTTCCAGGTTGAATTTCTTATTTTAAAAAGGAATTGAGAGATACTATGATAAATTGAGAAAATCTATGTTCAACCGCTTCGCATATATATATTTTGCGAGCGGGGTAAATGTCCACTACTCTCATGGGAGCTGGTTGTTCGCCTTGTCAGGATTTATTGATATATTATATGGTTCGGGTCGTTCGACCCTCGGCCGTGCACAATATATTATTATGTATATTTGGATCGGGTCGTACGTCCTCGGCATAACTCGTGCGTAATGATACCGAAATCCCTTCTTATATTTAATATCGTTTCACGGACTTGAAAGGTGAAAGAAATAGATGAGAGGAATGATTTGATTCTTACTTGAAAGAAGGATTGCTTACTTATTTCTTGTTTGAGCTCTATTATCATTGTATGTTTCATGCTTAACTAGAATTTCACATTATTATGTTTTGGCCCATAGTAAGTGTCGAAGTCGATTCCTCATCACTACTTCTTCGAGGTTAGACTAGATACTTACTGGGTACATGTTATTTATGTACTCACGCTACACTTCTGCACTTGAATGTGCAGGATCTGAGGCAGGTGCATCTGGATATCAGTCAGACGTGCACACTTGATTTACACTTAGAGACTTCACAGTGAGCTGCCTTCCGAGCCGTTCTGCAACACTTGAAATCTTCCTTTTGTTCATTTCTGTCTATTTCTTTTCAGACAGTAGACTAGTATTCTTTTGTATATTCTATTAGCATGCCCATATACATGTGACACCAGGTCTTGGCACACATACTAGTAGACTTATAATTTTAGATTTATTGTTATGATTCCGATTTGCTTCGTGTTGTTTTTATTAAATTACTTTATAGCTATAAATTTGAAACACTTTTTTTTCAACATGTCCTACAATGAAATTGGTTCATGAAACTTCTTCCTCTTCATTGTCCTTCTTGGTTTTGCTCTTCTTCTGATTTTTTTTGTGAAAAGACGGTGGCTTGAGAAATTGTGGTGGAAATGATGCAGAGAGATGATCTAGTTCACATTTTTTTTTATGCATTTTGACATACACAGAATATATGGTATGAAAAAAGGGGATAGACGCGTGTGATATATAGGAATATCTTTTACTAAAGAAATTGTGGGAAAATTGATAGTGATAGATACTTTAGGTGAAAGAAAATCCGAAATAGATATCTTTTAAGCGAGAGAGAACCTCAAGAGAGAGATTTTAGAATATGAAAAATTGTATATAATTGAATTAAAAAGGTTAAATTTTAAAATAAATTACACTAAAAGTAATTTTGTAAAACAATTATAGAAAATATAAATAAATCTTTAAAATGTTGTATTCTATGTAAATTCCTCGTATGGAAGCCACCCAATATTCTTTGTAGCCGATTAAACTTGACCCAGGAGAACCCATGAATCAATTATGATGCTCAAATATAGATTGCAAATGGGCAAGTTGGATTAAATATTGGTCGTTATAAACGAAATAAATGAATAAATAGACTATGATCCAACTTGCCAATATTTGTATGAATCAAAATAAATTGGATTACGATGAGTCTAAGATCATAATTCCACTATCCAACATGACCCAACCTTGGGCGGAGTGCACTAGCAGTCATTTTAAAGTATGCTATTTAAAATTTACTCATATTTTATAATGTAATTAAAGATTATTCAATTTACCCAAACTTTAGGATTAAGTATCTTGAATTTTTGTATTCTGAATGGAGCTGCTAATTTGGAATTCGGGACTTAGTGTCCTAAATTTTTGATATGCTAATTTGATTTCTAACGTGCTAATTTTCAAACTTCAGGACACCTTGACCTGAAGTTTGAACGAATTAACTTATCGTTAAATACATTTTAAATTGTGAATATATTTTAAACAACATTCTTAGAAGTGACTACATGGTGTCATTTTCACCCCAACTTTCCACTATTTTTATCTTATATTGTTAGTTTTTGTATAATTGTATTTAGCGTCCACTCTTCTAAATTTACATAATCTTCAATTTCCTAATTTATCTTTGTATTTTTTTATTTGAGTTGCAGTTGACCTGTCATGTTGCACAGTTCTAATCTGTTTTGACCCAATAATGAGTCATTTCTAGCTCAATGCATATCTCTGTTGCGTTTATTTTAGAGGGTGTGAATGGGACATTTTTTGGATTGCACCTCTCCAAATTATTCTTTCTTTGTCTATAAATATAGAGGCTCGGCCTCAGTTTTGAGACATAGAAAAATCTGAAATCTTCTCCCCTCTTTTCCTACATTGTTGCGTTATTTTCCAAATAAATTTTAGTGTCAAGTGTGATTTGCTCCGTTTGTTAAGTTCGCTGAATTCTGTGATTTGTAGTGTCGCTATCACCGAATAGTTATTCCATTCTATACTGAGAGAAATTAACTCATAACCTTGGGCAACATTAAATACCTTAAGGACACACTGTGAATTCAGTGGGCTCGGATTTAATTTTTTTCTTCCTATGCATTTTTGTTTCTCTTTTACTTTACAAAATTTTGTGGTTTTGAACACAAATTACTAACAATCTTAAGGAATTTAAATTAAAATTAAAGAGTAGTGATTGTGTGATACCACTATGTGTTACGAAATCGAACTTGTATCTTTATGAAGCCGATGAGAAGATGACAGAAAGAAAAGATGAAGAGATGCATCAAGTTTGGGCTTTGGTGATAATCGGAAATATTCTTAATTTCGGTATACGTTGAATCCACTCAAGATGATATTTTTCAGGGGTGTATTCAACCCCTTAATTTGCTTGCACCTATTGAGAAATCCAGATGTAATAGGACACAAGTTATATGATGAATAATGGCTAAAGACCCTTGCTTTACATACTTGGCTTCTATTGCAAAAAATTTCTCCTAAAGAATAACGTGGTTGTTTCTGACAAAAGGTTCTTTATTTCAAGAAGACATGAAAGCAATTTATTGGTAGACTTTTGGTTTTACATGTCTATTTGTGGTGAGACACGACCAAACAGGAACATTAGAAAGGAGCCGGCCGACACCCTACTCCAAGTGGTGCTATTATATTAGATTGAGATATTTATACAGATGTGATACTTTAGGGTTATGAAGTTCTCGTAATCTCTAATATGGCTCAACCACCATATGTATGGACTTTTCCAGTGAATAATGATTCCAATGGTGCAATTTGCTTCTTCCGTTGTTGCTTCCTTGTTATGATTAACATGGAATGGCGCACAACGAACCCTGTGGTTTTGTGGCACCATTTAAGTTATTTTAAAGCCGATGATCATATCAAGTATGAAGGACATTAAAATGGTGGTTGAATATCATATTTAATGCACTTGTGCTAGAGAATTGCAGAAAATAATAACAATAATTAGAAGAGTTTTCATTGCTATTTTGAATTTGGAGATGGCCAAAGAAACAAAACTAAAGCAATGGATCAGGAAGAAAGTTGGCAATAAATTCGTGTTTTGCTTTCTTTTACTCTACTCGTTCAATTATCTATCCTTTGTGGTTTATGAATAAGTATCTATTTACATTAGGATAGATAGTCATGATCTCATAATTTATATTTTGTTAGCACCATAAATTAGTTGGTATATAACTTTGGTAGCATACTTGAAATTATGTGAAATATTATTTTCAAGATTGTAAGATATGAATTAGGCTTACAGTAATACTTGAAAATATTTTTGAGATCAAGAATATAATATGTAAAAATGTACATATACTTGTTTGATTAGAGAAGGAGATCAAACGGCTTAAAGTGTTACAATGGTTTAGTTGGAAAAACCATTTGGAAATGGAATTAAAATTCTTGTGATTTTCTACACCCGTTATGGAGAATAAAATCTTTGTAATTTTCTACTCCTACTTCGAGATCAAAATCTGCGTGATTTTTTACTCGTTCTTTGAGATTAAATTCTTCGTGCCTTTCTAATCATTTATAGAAAATTAAAGTCTTAGTGACTTCATACTCGTTTCGGAGATTAAAATTTAGTAATTTTCTACTCCAATTTATTATTCGGGTTGAAGATTAAAAACTTCGCCGTTTATTAAATTTGATTGTGTCACATATTACTCAGTTTGAAGATTAAAACCTTTTTTTTAATTTTAAATGTGTCAGATTGGTTTGAAGATTAAAAACTTCACCATTTATTAATCTTGGCTCTGTTGTAACACAAACAACAGTTCTTGTAGTTAGCTCTACAACGTAATAGGGGCGTCGAATATGAATCTTCTTTTGAAGAAGTATGTTTGGAATATGAAATTATTCACTAAACGACCGCCCATTTGTCACCGCAATCAATTCGAATTGCGGAAAGAAAGAATAGAACGTTAAAGGAGATAATGAATGTCTTGTTNGGGGGGGGGGGGGGATGGTTATTCTTACAACTAACCAAATACTAAGTCGAGTTTCCCATAATAAGCCCAACTTAAATATTTTAAAGTGTGAGAGTGCTTAGCTAAATTACAAGTTCCTAAACCCAAAAGGGTAAAGATCGGACCAAAAATTATTGATTGCGTTTTCATAGGATATGCAACAAATAGTAAGGTATACTATTTTCTGGTTCATGAAATAGAAAATCCCGAAATTCATATTAATACGGTAATCGAATAAGATAATGTTGAATTCTTTAAGAATATTTATCGTATAAAAGGGAATGTGAGTCGTCTAATAAATATCTAAGTGACATCGGGAAAAAGCAAAGGAAAGTATACCTAATGAGGTAAATCCAAGACGTAGTAAACATCAAACGCCAACTATTTTCATTGGATCAGATTTTCTAACATTCTTGTTAGAAAATGAGCCTCAAACTTTAAAGAAGTTATGTCTTCCTCGGAAGCACAACTGTGAAAAAAGGCAGTCAATAGCGAGGAAGAATCCATATTAAGTAATTATATTTGGGAATTAGTTGATCTTTGATGGGTTATATTCTGTTTTGATGATCTAACAAACTTTTATGTGAAGAACCAGAGAAAGGACCTGATATATAAACAACATAACCAGTTAGCTCCAACTTAAGGAATTTCGGACAGTGTACCGTTAAAAAATAAGGGACAAGTTGGAGGACCTGATCCCTTGACAGACTCACAGACGAAAGTACATGGTCAACTTTACAGCTGTAATAGTGCAGCAGTCACTTCCCATTGTTGTGAAGTGTACCCTAAAGATTTGAAAAATCCTTCTTGGTATGTGGTAAGGTCTTTAATATATTGTTTGAAGACAAACAAGATATTCACTTGAGAATTTAATAACATTATTCTAGGCATTGAAGATCTCCCCAGCATTGAAGGCTCAAGTGTGTCGATATAATAAGAAGACAACTTCACTAAAGCGTACCAGTTTCACTACGTGTCTTAGGCGTCCATTAGTTGAGTTGTAATCTTGTGTTTTGCTTTCTATTGTATCCTATCTTACTTTCTTAGAATCCTTGTATTAGGAATCCTAAAACCATAATCCATCCGTGCTTTTGTGTGACTAGGGTTAGTCATAAGTCAAAGTCTTTGTAACTTGGTAGTGACAAAGTGGCTTGTAATAGTGTTTACAAGTTAGTGTGTGGAAGTCTTTGTAAGAGTGCTTTACAAAGTGGCTTGTAATAGTGTAGATTACAAGTTAGTAAAGTTGAAATCCTCCAAGTGTAGGTCGTGGTTTTTGGTCCCCTTAAGAGGGATTTTTTCCACGTAAAAATCCCGTGTCACTTTACTTGTATTCTTAAAGAATATCTCTGTGGGAACTCGTATAGGACCTGGTAACTCTACTATTTGGTGGACTCATAAACCTTCAACCTTCCTCCAGAAAATAAACCTTTGGTAACTAAGTGGATTTTAAAAAGGAAAATGAAAGTTGATGGTACTATTGACAAATATAAGGCAAGATTAGTTGTCAAAAGGTTTAGACAACAAGAAGATCTTGATTATTTTGATATATACTCGCCTGTAACGAAGATTACATCTATTATGATGTTAATAGCGTTAGCCACTGTGTTATGTGTATGGCCTTGAAATCCACCAGATGGACGTAAAGACAGCCTTCTTAAATAGAGATTCGGAGGAAGAAATTTATATGGAACAACCTGAAGGGTTCATAGTTTTGGAAAAAGAAAAGAATATGTATCGACTTGTTAAGCCACTTTATGGACTAAAACAAACACCCAAACAATGACATGCGAGATTTGACCAAATAATGTTTTGTAAAATGGTTTGAAAATTAATTAGTGTAAAATAATGTGTTTACATTAATAATACTCCAAATCATATAGTCATTATTTGATTATATGTGGATGATATGTCGATGAAATATTTAAAATGTGGGGGCTTTTAGTTTATGCATGACAAAATCTAATATTAGACTTGATGTCTATATTATTTAGAAGAATTAAATGATATATTTTTTGGAATCCACAAATCTTTAGTGGATATTGATATGGTAGTCGGTGAATTCATTTATTGTTCAGTCTTAGTGAAAATAGTTGATGAAACTACTAATTCAGAAGTTGGTCACGTGCCTTTCTCGAAAGATTATTTTCTTTCTTGAAATTTTTTATTGTTTAGTTCTTTTATGAAATGATGTCACTTCGAAAGTTGTGACTTTTCATAGAAAGATACGTCTGTACATTTTTGTATGGACATGACCATTCATGAACGAATGTATTAATACGTTGGTCTATAGTAAGGTGAACCAACTGATGAACATGACCAAAATTCGTTTCACGTTGGATTTGTTTCATGAATGAAGGTGCTATAATATGCATATTATATAGACGTATAGATAAATATCATACAATTGCTTGAAAATGACAGAGTGATTGTGAAATATATTTTATATTAAAAGGTTGTGGCCACAACTTATGCAAATCATTCCAGCTGTTGTTATAATATACTATTGCTACATTAACTGTAGTCAATAATCTGATATGCAATTGAAAGTCGAGACGTATTAGTCTACGACATAAGGAAGTTCGCATTGAACTTTCATGACAATGAAAGGAGTCTTAAAATATACTCAAAATTATGCTTTGCACTACAATAAGTATCCCGCAATAATAGAGGGGTATAGTGATGCAAATTAGATCACCGGTTCAGTCGATTCTAAACAATCGATGGAGGAGCGATGTCTTGAAAATTGTCCAAACAAACGTGCATTGACCGCTCTACAGCAGAGGCTGAGTTTATAGCCTTAGACAAGGCCGGTGAAGAAATTGAATGGCTCCTAAAATTTTCTTAAAGATATTTTATTTTGGCCCAAATTGTTGGCACGTATATGCATATATTGCGATAGTCAAGCATCAATAGGAAGGGCTAAGAGCATTATGTATAACGGGAAATCTCGTCATATATGACAAAGGCATAAAACCGTTAGGCAACTATTCTCTAGGGTAATTATCATAATTAACTACGTGAAGTCAAGCGATAACGTGTCAGATCCACTTACAAAAGGCCTAACTAGAGACGTAGTTGAGAGATCATGGAGAGGAATAAGACTATGGACGAGGACAAGTCATTGTGGCGGTAACTCTACCTAGAAGACTAGAGATCCCAAGATCTAGGTTCAAAGAGCTCAAACAAAGTCATTAATGGCGGTTCAACATTGTCAAATAAAATTTCTTTTTGGTCAATTCTCGTGATGTGACAATGTTCAGTACAAAGGATAAAACGTTAAGGCTTTTTAATGGTTTCTAAGTTTGATACGGGGTATATCAAATAGTGTATCGAGATAACACGTTTAGAAATCACATATGTAAGTGTGAAGTGTAAGCCGCTTCAAGGAGAATTCTGTAAGGACATTTCACTTCGCACTTATGAATCAGGTGGTGTTCATGGTTGAAACGAACACAACAATGAGAACCATAGACGGTTAAGGGTTGATTGTGTGACAAATGGTTGTCTAGGCATACACCAAAGTTCGACGGTTCAAAGATATCAAATCTACTGATTGATCGAGTCTATCCGACATAGGTTCACTACGAAAAGTTCAAAGGGAAACCTACTTGTCCAGATGCGATTAATCCTTACTTGCGAATCACACAGTATTTTCATTCATGTTTTTACATATATGTCCATTTCCCATTTATGTGGGAGATTGTTGCGTTTTTTTCTTTAAAGGGTGTGAATGGGAAATGGAAGAGGCACCTTTTGGATTGCACCTCTCTATATCACCCTTCCTTTGTCTATAAATTTAGAGGCTTGACCTCAATTTTGAGATATAGAAAAATCTGAAAACTTCTCCCCTCTTTTCTACATTGTTGCATTATTTTCCAAATAAATTTTAGTGTGAAGTGTGATTTGATTCGTTTGCTGAAATTCTGTGATTTATAGTGCCGCTATCACATAATAATTATTCCATTCTATCTAGAGAGGAATTAATCATAACCTTGGGCAACAATGAAGGGATTAAATTCCTTAAGGACACACTGTGAATTCAATAGGCTCGGATTTAATTTTCTTCTTCCTATGCATTTTTGTTTCTCTTTTACTTTGCAAAAAATTTCTGGTTTTGAACACATATTACTAACAATCTTAACATCAACTCAATAAACGGGTCATATTCATCCCATTTAAACTTGGATGAACTGGGCATATTACTGGGGCTTTTGCATCCGTACCCACTTTTTGTGCCACATTTTAACTTATACCCGCTTTGTAAAAAAATTGCATATGTACCTGGTTTTGTGCATAACTTCAGCATGTGGGGCTGAAGTAGAACTTCAGCTGAAGTTCCTCAGCTCTAGTAAATGGGGAACTTGAGCTCTAGAGCTGAAATTTGTGTCTTTGTAAATGGGGAACTTCAGCATACGGGGCTGAAGTTCCCCAGTTATAAAGACAAAAACTTCAGCTCTAGAGCTAAAGTTTTGTCTTTTGTAAATGGGGAACTTCAGCATACGGAGTTGAAGTTCCCAAGTTATAATGACAACAACTTCAGCATACGGAGCTGAAGTTTTGTCTTTATAACTGACGAACTTCAGCTTAACTGGTGAACTTCAGCTCAGCGAGGGAAATGGGAGCTGAAGTTATTTAAAAAGTGGGTACAAGTTAAAAGTTTTAAAAAAAAACGAGTATAAGTTAAATGGGGACGACCAAATAGGATGTCCGCGCAATTTTTACCATATTACTAAAAGAGATTGATTGTGTCATCTCCAATGCAAATTGAAGTAGTAAATACTGTAATCCAACAAAAGAAGGTCGCCTTTTGGTACGTCCTCACTCCTCAACCAACCAATTAAAGAGACAAGGCATTGGACTCGTGATTCGTGAAGATCTTGTTCTTCATTTCTTCTGCTTCAATAAGTCAATGATCTCATTTTCAGTCCAGTGCATATTCACGAGATGTAAATGCACTATGCTAAAATAGAAGACTTTTATTTGTTTTTCTCCATTTCCCTTAATTCCCCACCTCAATTTCACCAAACAAGACTCTGTGAACTCCCATTGGATACTTCACCAGCTTTTCCTTAGGTATATTTTGGAGTACTATTAATTAGCAGTTGCGAGTTGGCATTTTGATTTCATGTTTAAGTTTTGTGATGGGCAGTGGCCTATTATTTTCTTTGCTTTCTGTTGTTGAGTTTTTATCCATTTATTCATGGCAAACTTTTGCTGCTCCATTGAGATGGAGCCTAAGACATTGAATCAAGGTCAACTTAACCTCGCCCGAGTAATGCCTCCAATCTCTAGTTTATTTGTTTGATTTCACTATCACTACTTTTAATTTCTTGACCTTTAGTTGAGATTTCTTTATTTTATGATAATAATGCAGGAAGTTGCTGTTGACATAGTGCAGAATACAGAATCGGACGAAGCATCAAATATATTTGTAGAGGTCTGCAGCCATCACATATATATCCTTTGCTATTGCTATTGCTAATTTGTACAATATAATGTTATAGTTGTGCTTAGACATACTAGCGGATGGATCTTTACCTTACGACATAGGTATATTCAGGACAATTTTGATTGATTTAAGTAATATTATTTCTTTTAACTCGAACAAAAGTAAAATATAAATATGTGCAATAATAACTCACCGACTCCAAATCCTGCATTTCCTTCTGCTAGCTAGGGGGTTAATGCACCTGCATCATTTGACTCGAGCTATACCTATAAAGTTTGAAAGCGTTATCATACGAGTAGTGGATGTAGTGATATTCACGTCCTTGACTTAAAATTTTGAATTCGTATTTGCTTACATTGTCTTTTTAACGAGAGTTCTTTTTTTTATTTTTTTGTCCGCGGGATCTCAAAATGCAAATGTACCATAGGGAAGAAAGGCAGTTATTGAAATAAAGGAGGCGCTAATGCTAATTGAAGAAGCACATTCAGTCGAAAACTGCAAATCAGAAGATTGCGTTGCCCAAGTAACGAAGACAAAAGTGGTAATAGAGGCATCTTGCCAATGCTCGTGTCCTTCAGCAATAATAGACTCGCCAGACCAATCTAGGCTCAAGGAACCACTCTCTGCTCCCTTTTGAAACTTCGTCGTAATGATTGCGGCTTAATCCCAAATAAATTAGGGTTCGGCTATATTAATCCTTCGGTACCATCTCAAAATAAAGATGCAACATTTCAATTTGCTACATATATCAGCTTCTATTTACTTTTACCATGTAACGTTTTATGATCCGTTGGCATTCAAGTGTTCATGGTATTTTCGGTATACTGGAAATCATGAATTCTTCTTTTCATTTAAATATTTTTAGGAGTTTAGCTTTGTTCAGTGGCAATGTATAAGATGATTATAAAATTTATATTCCATTGCCTCAGTTGCAGTAGCCAGTACGTAGAGTTGTTCATTTACCAACTTTTCAATTTCAGAAAAAGCTTTAGTAGACATTTTCACAGTTGAGCATTCTTTTAATCTTTTCGACTTTAGAGGTTTCTGTTATTGTTGGTGGATTAAAAAAACCTTGTAGTTGAGTATTTTCAACAATCGATAATTTTGTGATTAAACAAAATTTGAGTGAAAAGGCCAAAATAATTTCGCTGTTGGTTGATTGATTCAACCATTTACCAAGTGATCTTAATATTCTCGTTTTCTTTGGGAAATTAATAAATTTCACGAAATTACTTCATCCAACTAATAGTATCTCTATGCGTGGAGATTAACGACTGGTTTGACTCCATATAATTTTTGGCGGTAAAGGTATCAGCTGTGTTCTGGTCTTGCCAAGTTCACATATAAAGGCGACAAATTTGTTGTATATGATTTTGAATACTTATGACTTCCTATAATATGCAATTATTTATCATCTCAAGAAACGAAGCAGTACAGTTAAAATTTATTTATACTCAGATATTTACGTTAAATTAATGAATGCAAGATATGCATGTATCATATTTTTTCGCGGCCACTCTCTGGTGCGGCCCTTCCATAAAGCAAGTAAAATAATCGCTTTAGACCCCATATTTATGGAGGCTCATTTTTTGTTACACCTAATAAACTATGTATAAGTTTAGAAAAGAGTTTTGTAAAGTGAAAAAGTTTGATTTCTTTCTAACAAATATAGAGAAAAGGATTTGCAAATGCTATATACCAAGGAAGTTGCACTTGAAATGAATATCGAACTCGATATTCGCAAGAAACGTGTGATAAATAAGAAGTAACAATTTGATGTGAATGTTGATAACAAAATCTCAAAATCTTTCGAAGAGTACTTTAGAGTTGATTACTTTTATATATAATGGACAAGACTATTTTTTCACTTCAAAATAGATTTGAATAATTCGAAGCATATGAAAATATTTTTGATTTTTTATTTGGCAGTAAAAACTAAGATCACTAGATGTTGAAAATTTGAAAAGTATTTCCTTAATCTTGGATGTTCCTTAAAGTATAATAATCAATTCGATATTGAAGGTTTAAATTTATTTTTTGAATTAGAAATATTAAAGAAAATAATACAATTAGAAGATAACAGTTTAATTGATACACTTAATCAAATAAAAAGATTTAATTCTTTTCCAAATGCTTAAATTGCTTATGGAATAATGTTCATAACTCATGTTATCGTTGCTTCAGCGGAAAGAAGTTTTCAAGATTGAAATTGATAAAATCTTACCTAAGAATAACAATGTCACAAGAAAGATTAAGTGGACTAGCAATATTGTCAATTGAGAAATACTTATTAGGAGTTATTGATTATAAAAAAATTAAATAACTTTGTATCTAAGACTAAGAAAAGCTAAATAAATAGACTTCAAATAAATAATAAGAAAAAAAATTTAAAATGTTAAGACCCCTCTTAAAATTTGACTTTAGACTATAAGATTCATCGGGCCGCCCCTGGCCACTCTTCCACCGGCATTCACTTCCTCCTCCTCTTTCTCCACCAACATTGCTACCATCCGCTTAGCAGTCCCTTGACCAGTCAAACTTGATTTTAAAACTGTTATCAAATATGATTGTTATAAGGAAAAATATTACTAGAATTAAAATATATATTATTAATTTTTAATTGCTAAAATTACATTATATAATTTGATATAAATATTAAGTGCGACTTGCTAGGAAGAGAAAGTATTTATCAAATAATACTCCCTATTAAAAGTTTTTTAATTTTCAATACTTGAATGGGGAAATTTAATCAAAGATACATAAGTTTATTCTCCTTGAATCCACTAAAATTATCATTATCCAAACAAAAACGCTCTCTTTTCTGCGCGGCTAAAAATGAATTGAAAAGAGTTTTCTTCTTTATTAACGACTGAAGTTTGACAATTGAGACAATCACTTGAGGAATAATATTTTTGAAAGACCAATATACCCCGGACACAATTTGGTTTAGAGTTCAATCAGAAGGACAGTGAGAGTCATTTGGTTGAAAGCCCTGGCGTTTAGCTAACGCCTTTATTTGAATTGAATTCACACAATAGTCAAAATTCTAGGGTTTATTCATTCTCGCGCTCTGCAACCTAAAACCCTCCCATTTGCAAATCTCAGGCCACCACCGGCAGTCTCTCCGAGCTATTCAGGTACTCTATTTTCTCTATGCGTAGTCAAGCTCTTTGAAATTTTGAGTTACATTCTTTGAATAATCGGACTTCAATAAAACCAAATTATTGAATGCAAGTTTGCGACACTGTATCAATCCCATGGCACAAATTTAACGTATTTTGTTTTCTCTTAGCTAGGGCACAAATTTAACGTATACTTACCGGCATATCCTGTAGTTTTTTGTTAATTCTCGAACTCTGAGCGTATGATTATATCGTTAAGGGCTGAGAAGAGAAATGAGTACAGCAGTGCGAACTCCAAAATCTGGAAGGCAATCATTGTTCTTTCAGGATTTAGCAACGCCTATATCCTCTCGAAAATCAGGGTCAAAATTTAGTACCCCAGGTCAGGCTGCAGCTGTTTCCGCCTTATGGCGTGAGAACTTTTCCAGCTCAGATCTCCCACCACCACCTGTATTTACCCTTGAAGATCGCTCAGATGTCTCTCCGGAATCTGGGATTCCTGATTATGTTACTTCACCAGAAATCAAGTCTGACCCTAGAACCCCAGTACAAACTTCAGGAAGGGAATTTGCAACTCCTAAGACGAGGTCTGAGGCGAGCACTTCGTATGCATTAATGGGTAAGCAGCAGCAACAGAGTCAGCAAAGCCCCTTGCCGAGTTTGAGCTGGTGGTCCCCCTCGAAGGGTAGTGGTAGTGCTGAGCAGGATGACAAAGGAAAAGGTTCACCAGTCGAAGGCGTCGTACATCCTGGTGCTTTGATAACTTTACCTCAACCAAGGGAAGTTGCAAGGCCAGAGATCAGGAAGAACTCATTCCCTGTGGGAAACCTCGATGAGGAAGAATGGGTCACAGTTTATGGGTATGGCTTCTGTATTTCATACTTTATTGGCTGTTCTTTCACTTATGTTCATAATTGTAGGAGGCTTAGGCTAGTATGTAGTAGAATCTTGATGAAAATTCTTTAGTGTGTCTTAAACTCCTTGATGCCACATAATATTCATTTTGCCTGCTAGCTCCTTTAAGTTACTTCTGGACCTCGTTGTTGCATGTTAAAGTATGCTCGGGAACTTTATCCATTATTATGCTTTCTGTTTCTTTTCCTTGACTTTTTTGTTTTCCTCCTTCACTAGAGTTGTCATTACTTTCTACTAGGATTAGATGTACCCGTGTCAATTTCCATGGCAAGAATTCTTGAGGGTATCTTTTGAGGTAGCCTAGTCATTCTAATATTATGTAGGGTCGGAGATATTTAAATGTTAGGGGATCTGAACTTAAAAGTTTTTAAAATTCGATAGTTTCAAATTACATATTCTCCAATGTTTTTGACTCATTTTCTTGAGTATATCAAACAGGTGAAAAGGATTTAAGCTGTAAATCTGAAATACATATGATCATATCCCTTCAACTAATTATCCACAAAAGACAAAGAGACATTGATCCAATTGAACAGGGAGAAGGAAATGAAATGTTATTGTCAAATTAACTTGCTCTCATACTTTCACATTACATCTGTGCTTGAAAAAGAAGAGGAACATTGATCCATTCTGACTTCTGTTCTCTGTCTCCCTTGGTGTACTGAGGTTATTACAGAACGGTACAAAATGCCTTTATTGGAAAACTTTTTCCTGGTGATATTCAGAAGATTGAGTGTTTAAAGGCTCCATGGATGTAGCTGTTCTTCCTTCTTGTAATGAATTCCCTTCTCCTCACGTCCACCCTGTAAATAAGAACAATGTATATATCATTTTGGAGGGAGAAACAGTTCTGCTCCTCTATCTTGCCTTCCTGTTTATTTTGCATCAAAGATTTTTCAAGAAAAGGAGACAAAGATCTATTCTAGTTGTGTTAGCTGGGTTAATTGCTTGCAAAATACCTATACGGATACAATGAACTTATCTTATCTATGTGTTCTGTTCACTCTCTTTGAGGAACACTAAATTTCTGCACTTTTCACATTTGCTGGGTGTTTCTAGTGTCGGTATTCTCATTAATATACTATTCGTGACTAGTTAAGATATTTGGGCTTTTCTCCCTTAATTTCTATAAACTTAGTACTTGATTGAAGTCAATTTTCCACTTCAATTCTTTGATCACTTGATATTTTTCTAGTCATATTTCCTTTGTTTATATTTACCATGGTCTTCCATTTATTATTTGTTTGACCCTTCTGTAAATTATTACATGCAGGTTTTCTCCAATTGACACCAATTTGGTTTTGCGGGAATTTGAGAAATGTGGCGTCATTTTGAAACACATTATAGGTCCCAGACATGCTAACTGGATGCACATTCTATATCAGGTATTTCTTATACCTATAAACAAGTTATCATTTTAAGATTTTGTTGTTTTTGCATGTTTATTCATGCTGTCTTAAGGGCCTGTTTGGTATTGTATTGCTTTGGGATTAGTGGTGCTGGTATCAGTATTTCTGTTACTCTGGGATTAGGGTATGTTCCCTATGTCTTTTTCATTATATTGCTAATCTCACCCCTTTCCTTGTAAAATTCAATCTGTAGTTTTACCCCTTTTCCTATTCACCGCTTACTTTTCTCTCCAGCTCACTTCTCCTTTCTTCCCCTTCAACTGATGATTGTTACAATGCTCGATGCTTTAATTTTTTTTTTTATTCTATGTGTATTTGCGTATCAGTTTTATTTGTTCTGATATTAGTACAATTTATAGCTAAATACTGTCCGTCAGTTTGTAAAATGTTCTGAATCGTGAATGAAAAGAGTGACATAAATCCTTCATCTAAGTACCTCTTTACTATAATCTAGAGGTGTTATGACTTTACCATCTTGCGTGATTCTGACCTTGTACCTAGAAACACCTATGTATTTTTTCCCTTTCCAGAGGTAATTATGCTTACTTTATGTATATGCTTAACTGACATAGTGTTTGACTGTGGAACTTTGTGTTTTCGTAAGTAACCAAGAAAATTTACAAATTTCGTTTGCCATGTTAGTGTCAAGTTCTTCTGTGAATTTCAATGAAGATTGAAGGGCTTCTTTGGTTTTGACTCTTTGCTTCTGCAACTATAGATTAACTGTTATGCCAACTATATTTGTTAGAGTGCTATGAGCTTTGGTTTTAACTTCTTTTAAAAAGTCGCCTATCTTTGTGTTGGTCTCCGTAGCTATGCGGGTGCGACCTTACCGGTCGCCGCTTATTGTCTTTGTATTGATTTCTACCTGTGCCATGAAGCCAATAAGTTATGGCCACTTGCATTTGGCTAAAACATGTCACTTGCAATGCCCATGTTGTGTCTTCTCTGCAAGTATGCACTTTCTTTTTTTGGGAGCTCCTCACTGTATTAGTTTTTCTCTGTGGATCTTTTCTCACTAGTTGATACCAATAACACTAGTCTTCTGGAAAGTAAAGCTTTTCAGTACCATAAAGCTGTGGCTTGTTTTCTCTTTTTTTTGTGGTGCAGAATCGTGCTGATGCTCAGAAAGCTCTTAGCAAAAACAGTATGCAGATAAATGGAGTTCTTATGATCGGAGTTAAACCAGTGGATCCAATACAACGTCAGGCACTGAATTGTAGGCTCAACAAACGGGGATTTATACCTTTACCACATACTCCTTCCAGTAAAAGCAATGATTCGATTCCATTTCAAACCTCCTCTCATCCTTCCTATCTACAAAATGGCAGCAACAGTGCAAAACAATCATCTGGCTCTATTGCTACCCCAGCCAAATCTGTGGTGTCCAAAATTGTGGACTTGATGTTTGGCGTTTAATCTTCCATGTTTCTGTTTTTCTTACGTGCTTTTGTGTTATTTCTACTCTATAGTGGCAAAATTCAAAGCTGTTTTTCTTGAATACAAATTGACTCCAAAATACAGTTGAGTTCTACGTGATTCTCACTCCCTTCCTCCCCTTTCCCTCTGTTCTCTTCTCCGTTTCTCCTTCAAACGCTTGTTCATGGTGTATTTTATCAGCTTGAGCCCCGTAGGGTCATGGGGCTTTGTTATAATGAAGATATAGAAGTTTAAATCTCTCTCGCTCAATCAATGTATTTTATTGTGTGTGAATAGTTGGCATTTTGTGATCGTTTCTCTTGACGTTGATCTTTGGAGCATGATACATCTCTTTTATTGTGTTTCCCAATATTGAGGTCCCATTTATGTTATCCACGCTCCGGTTGTGGCCTAGGCGTTTGGGTGTGTTACAGTATTCCACATAGTTTGACGGATTGCATAAACTCATGAAATCCTCACGAGCTAATTTTTGGAACTAAGTTAAATTAACGGTCCCTTTTCCTTATCATAAGCATATTACTAGCTGTCCAGTTGATCTTTACAACAGTGACTTCTGGCAGATTTGAAGAAACTATTGTGACCGTGTTGCGACTTCATGTACTATGGCTTTCTAAGCACTAGACTTGTTTGCTTCCCTTAATTTGGATGCAACGGATTATGCTGTGAACCTAAGGGTGGATTTGTGGTCGTTTCCGTTGCCATTGGCTTCTTGATCAAATATGGTTCAACTAGCTCTAACTAGATCTCACCGCAGCGCAACGTTTTACAACAAAAACATTGTGGAAAATATCTATGCATATTGCCTATTTTGTTCTTCGGAGATTGTATTGTCATAATAATTGCGTATTGAGTAACATGAAATTGTTTGTGTCCGACTACTTGTTCGCTAGAAGAGAAAACTTCTGTGCGGTTAGAAATTTGCACGTGATAACTGAATAGAATGTTTAACCTTTTTCCCACAGAAATACTGGAAGGGATAAGCCACCAAAAAAGAGTTAATTTTGTCTCCTTTCAATACAACCAAACGGAAATATGAAAGGTCTAAATAGTGCTCATCACTTGTTTTAGATAAATGGTTTGAACAGATAAAAACTAATTAATTAATGCCAAGAAAAGAGAGTTCTCTTCGTCTTTCAATTAACAGTTACAAGCAAGACCGAGTCAATTAAGAGAAAATCTTAGTGGACCTCCCACGACCCTTCTCCTCTAAGACTATAACTTCCACGTTTCTCACCACGTTTGCATTTTGCAGCTTTCAATTCCCTCTTATTTAATAGCTTCGTAGTAGAACATCCTTAACCACATTACAAAGTGAGTGATTTCCTAAGCTTACGAATTTCCACATCTCTTCACTGAGTTATTACTTATAGAGTAAAAAGCATTAGCAAATTCATAATTCGTTAACAATTAGGAGGACAGACATGGCTTCGATCAAGTCTACTACTATCTGTTTCGTCACTGCTCTTTTCATCAGCCTTACAATATCTCCCGTTGTTACTGCCTCCGGCGAGGAATTCAAAGTTGGTGATGCTGTGGGTTGGCGTCAGCCAGGTGTTAATGAAACAGATCTCTATCATCACTGGGTTTCAAAGAAGAAATTTCACGTCGGCGATTCACTCCGTAAGTCAATCAACTTATATTACTATAATTTGTTATTCTGTTTCCTCCTCAGTGTATACTAGTTATGCATAAAATGCATGCATAGTAATTCTTGATTTCTCATTCATCGCTGATTCCTTTTTACGTATGTTCTACACTGCTGCAACTTTAAAATATATGTAGCAATGCGAATTGCGATGAGTCATGTTTAACTTAAGAAGCATGAAGTTTTTGGTCCTTACATATACGTTGAAGCGAAGTAACGCAACCATATTTTGTTGTGTTCAGTTGAGTCTAGTACATGTTACATATATTTCTCTTTTGATAATCCTCTATGCAGGTTTTGAGTACAAGAATGACTCGGTAATTGTAGTCGACAAATGGGAATTTTATCATTGCAATAGGACTCATCTAACTTCGGGCGCTAAGGACGGCAACACCACAGTAAATCTCGACAAGGCTGGTCCCTTTTACTTCGTGAGCGGTGATCCTGAGCATTGCAAGAATGGCCAGCGTTTAGCCATTGAAGTTCTCCCACTGTACCCCATCTCTCAATCTCCACCACAACCAATTTCAATGGCGCCATCGCCATCGCCACTTTCAAGCTCAGCACTTGTATCTTCAGTTCCGCTGACATTCATTTCAGTGCCGCTTATGGTTGCTGTTATTGTCTTTGTTTAGTGACTTACTCTTAACATTCTACTAAGATTATTTAGGTTATATAGCTAATTATTTCAAGCATTCTGGTGCTTTAGGTTCTAGATTCTGTTGTTCCATTTTTTTAGACTGGATTTATGGATCATTTGGATTTATTATGTATGGACGTCCCTCGTATTTAATGGGAATTTTTATATCTATTTAGTAATTTTTTTTTTCTAAGTTGCACTCATGTGATTTCTATCTTATTGAGCTTGTATTTGGGGCGAAACGATCAAGATTAGTAAGAGGATCAAGTTTATCTAAGTTTAGGTATTGATTTTGGTCATCAATCACCCTATAATATATAGATAACCATTCACCTTCTTTAGTCGTTCATTAACTCATGATAGGTTATCAACTTTCATAAAAAAAATTATTAACGCATGATTTATAATCGATCAAGCAATTGCTAATCAATCTCCTTCTTAGTCGATGAGGTCATTTTTTTAATTTCAAACTTACGAGAAAACATAAAGAAAAAAGAAAATGGGTTTCATTTCCTTAATTCAGAACTTACGGGGTCCATTGGGCTAAATATTCTCGAGTTGAGTTAGATTGTAAATGGGTGGGAAAGATTTATTTAAACAAATACAAGGGGCAATGTGAAAATCTCGATAATTACAAGGTTCTAAGATGCAACTTTCAGGAAGTTTCTTTTTAAACTTAAAATTCGCCGTATATCACCAACCCCTGCTTCTGCCAAAATTATTGGACTTCTAGAAAATTCCTTCTCACGTGGAGCTTCCAGTGGACGAAGCCTTATCTTCTGCATTTCAACTCTAGAAAACCCTAGTCTTTCTTTTCCACATTCACCAATTTTACGAGCTAGCTCAGGTACTCTTCCTCGGTCTTTATTCTGTTGCTTTTACAGTCTTAGTCTGTCATTTTATCCGACTTTGATAAGTGCATTCTTTTCTGTTTGAAATTGCGAGTCTGCGACTAAATTGGAACTTAATCTCTGTGGATTTTTTGTGCTAATATTCTGATGTTTAGACACAATTGCATTGCAGTTTCCAAATTAATTCGGCTCTTTTTGCTAGTAATTCCATTTCCATGGAGCAATTTCAAACAAAAACTAGTATCCACTCCCCTTTATTGGGCTTGTTTCAGTTTAATACTCAATAATTTATCCTTTAAGATAAGGCAATTGTTTTAGCATGGGTCCAGCTCGCAATGATGCAATCTCAAAGCACTTCGTAAACTAATACCGGAAAAGTACGGATTTAATAGGCTCGTTTCTTCTAGTAATAAGCTCGAGGAACAGAAAGACTGTCTGATAACAGGGAGGATTTAGAATGTCTGCAACTTTAATTCGTTAGCTCTCCTTATATATATTTGGGGTTCTATTGAAGTAGACTACTTAATAGAACATGTAATGATTGTTTTATGCGTTACCTAGAAAATATTGCTCTTGGATTAACCATCCAGATGAGGCATATGCACTTCATTTGTTGATTTTTCCTTTTGTTAATTCTATTAAAGATTATGGGTTTATGCTGTAGTCCTTAAAAGATTTGCTGCACCAGTTTTTCTTGAACTTCTCTTGCTACCAAATAAGGATTTGAAGCTTATGGGTTCGGGATTTTAGTCATTTTAAGTTACTGGATTTTAAAATTAATAATTTGTACAAATTCAATAGGTTTCTTAAGTCAAATACAAAGTTTGGACCAAAGCTACTTGATTCGGCCAAACTAATAACCGAATAAGTAGCTCCGCCCTGCTATCAAAGGCTTTTCTTCAATACCCCCTAATAGTCTCCAAAAGAGAATAGATTAAAGTTTTTACTTTCTTTAGGATCTTAAGTTGATGCCTGTATGATTACATCTCTTTATGCTTCCGTATTCTATAAGCTTGTTTTTACCGGTTCCCAGTTGTTAAGCATGCGAAATATGACCTACCGATATATGATGTCACAACATCAATAGCACCTGCATCCTAATTCAAGAATGTGCTTGCATTTCAGCATTCACATCTTCAATTTTACTCTCCCTGCGTGTGTATTCTTTTCTACTAATGGGCTGTTTTTAATACCTATTGTTTGGCAATGGTGCCCTATGCTGCAGACTTTTTCTCTTGAGTATGGCTGCAACCTTCACTTCAGTTTGTTCGATTGCATCCACCAGCCAAGCAGTGGAGAAGAAACTCATAAATTCTTCTGAAACTTTATCTTCATTCTCTGCTATATCTTCGAGTTCATTTGGGGGCAGGAGAAAGAATACAGTTTTAAAGAAAAGATATGATTCCAAGATTCAGGCTGCGACCAAGAAGTTACACTTCAATCAGGATGGTGATGCAATTAGGAAGCTGCAAGTAAGCTTGATTGGAACATTTTTCTCATTTATCTTGGATGGACCTCATCCTCTTGTCTACCCAATTAATTCTTGTTATTCCTTGGGCTTCCAATTCAGGCAGGTGTTGACAAGCTTGCAGATCTAGTAGGTGTTACTCTTGGTCCAAAAGGAAGAAATGTAGTTCTTGAGAGCAAGTATGGCTCTCCCAAAATTGTAAATGATGGTGTTACTGTAGCTAGAGAGGTAAACCTCCCAAACACCCTATCTGATTGTGTTCTTCTGGTATTCAACTGTCAAAAGATGTGCATCTGTTGTGACTTTATGATGTATTTTCCTCAATAGACACTAAAATTTCTCTTCCTTTGTGCTTTTTCCGCATGTTACTTATAAAATCATTTAAATAAGATTTTGTACTCCATTATTTAATTTCAATTGACTTGAAGTGCAGTATTCAGCCTAGTTACTGTGGTTTAACTATGTGGGAATAAATGTGTTGTAATGTGTACTCTGGATTGCTCTACAGGTTGAACTGGAAGACCCTGTTGAGAATATTGGTGCAAGTTTGGTGAGACAAGCTGCATCAAAGACAAATGACTTGGCTGGGGATGGCACAACTACATCTGTTGTTTTGGCACAGGGGCTCATAGCTGAAGGTGTTAAGGTTTGTAAGAAGTTGCTTTCAATTTTGCAAGCTATTTCAAGGATATGATGGTGTTATGATTGATGTAGCTTCCTCAATGCTGGTTATTCAGGTGGTCGCAGCTGGAGCAAACCCTATTCAGATCACCAGGGGCATTGAGAGGACCACTAAAGCCCTGGTCGCTGAGCTGAAAAAGATGTCTAAAGAGGTGAAAATTATGCAAATCTATGTTAAAGTTCATTGATGACTTTGAGTACAACTGCTTCAAAATTTTCGAAAGCTAAACTTGGTTTTATACAACTATTCTTTCTAAAGTTGTGCTCTTATTACGCATTGATAATTGTTTAGGTTGAGGACAGTGAACTAGCGGACGTAGCTGCAGTTAGTGCAGGAAACAACTATGAAGTCGGAAATATGATAGCAGAAGCAATGGGTAAAGTGGGTAGGAAAGGTGTAGTGACTCTTGAAGAAGGGAGAGGTTCTGAGAACAGCTTGTATGTTGTGGAAGGCATGCAATTTGACCGTGGCTATATCTCCCCATACTTTGTAACAGACAATGAGAAGATGGTAGCTGAATATGAAAACTGCAAGGTATGATTTGCCATGACATTTCTTTTTGCATGTCATCTTCGAATACTATTTCCTGGATGTGCTAAAGAATGGGTTACTGATAGATATTTTTTTAAAAATTTTCAGCTGCTTCTGGTAGACAAGAAGATAACAAATGCAAGGGACTTAGTTAATGTTTTGGAAGAAGCAATCAGGGGTGGATACCCAATATTGATAATCGCTGAAGACATTGAGCAGGAAGCTCTAGCCACTCTGGTTGTGAACAAACTTAGAGGAGCACTGAAAATTGCTGCACTCAAAGCCCCTGGTTTTGGGGAGCGAAAAAGTCAATATCTTGACGACATTGCTATCCTTACTGGAGGTCTGTCCACAATTAAGTGATTGTAGTGTTCAATGAAAGTTATGTGCGTACTTGTCAAGTATGTTTTTGCAATGTTCACTCAGGTACTGTCATCAGAGAGGAGGTTGGTTTATCCCTGGACAGGGCTGGAAGCGAGGTCTTAGGGCATGCTGGAAAGGTGGTGTTGTCTAAGGATTCAACAACAATTGTTGGTGATGGTAGTACACAGGAAGCAGTAAACAAAAGAATTGCTCAAATTAAAAGAATTGTTGAGGTGCAACTTTGATTTATAGATATTTCGCATGTGGATCAATAGGTTTCACTACTCACAATTTTACCATATTGGATTGTCATGCAGGCAACTGAACAGGATTACGAGAAGGAAAAACTGAATGAGAGAATTGCAAAACTATCAGGGGGTGTTGCCGTAATTCAGGTTACTTGATGATTCAGTTATTTAGGATGATTTTGTCTTTTTGGGTGTTATACGCCAAGTATAATTGTTCTTGCTCTGATCTGGGGTTCTGAATTCCAGGTTGGTGCACAAACTGAAACGGAACTCAAAGAAAAGAAATTGAGAGTAGAGGATGCTCTCAATGCGACAAAGGTTTGTTTTAGTGGCGATGCAGTTATGGCATCTCTATTACTTTGAGACTCTCAACAAGTATAATCTTACTGGGGTAATGATATTGCTCTTTGGTAACTAAAGGCAGCCGTCGAGGAAGGCATTGTTGTCGGCGGTGGATGCACCTTGTTGCGGCTTGCTGCCAAAGTTGAAGCCATTAAAGGAACTCTTGATGGTGATGAACAAAAGGTAATGTAACTTCTTAATTCGTTGAGGAAGATCCCATGTACCATAAGCTTTGTCTGTTCATGTAAAGCTTCTGTATGCAGATGACACTAATTCGGTTTTCATAAACACTGCAGATTGGAGCTGATATTGTCAAGAGAGCTTTGAGGTACCCTATGAAATTAATCGCCAAGAACGCTGGTGTCAATGGAAGTGTTGTGATTGAGAAGGTAAATAAGGTTGAAATAGGTTGACTGTTTGTGTCACATTGTAGGAGAGTATCAATGATTCGTTGACTGGTTTTATGATCTTTCTTCAGGTGTTGTCCAATGACAATCCGAAGTATGGTTATAATGCGGCCACCGGAAAATATGAAGATTTAATGGCTGCTGGTATAATCGATCCTACAAAGGTATCTCAAAGTCTTTTTATTTTAGCACAACATCATGAAACCTATCATAAACAGAAGCAACATGCTGAAGAGACATGTAGGTAATTTCAACTATATGTACAAGGAGTGCAGAAAGTTAACCCCCATGAATTACTTATCCAGTGTTACTTCTTATGATGTCTACTTGATGAACTTAAATGATGGCCCTCCTAGTAGTCAAAAGCAATATCTGTCACGTTCAAACTCGGAATATATATCTGCTTTTTGATTTTCTCGGAATTCAAATATCTACTCATTTACTCATTTTTTTGGAATTAGGTGGTAAGATGTTGCTTGGAGCATGCAGCTTCTGTAGCAAGGACCTTTCTGACATCAGATGCTGTAGTTACTGAGAACAAGGAGCCCGAACCTGTGGTTGCTGGAAACCCAATGGACAATTCAGGTGCTTACCAATCAGTGAGATGCATCTACAATGCACCTGAATGAGCTTTTTGAACTAATCAATTCCTTTGTTTTGATGTTAAATAGGTTATGGATACTAAGCATTTGAAGGAGGCTAGGACATGCAGAGAACGGGTATGCCGAAGTCCAGCAGTGTGCGAGTACACTCTGAATAGTATGTCTTGACTCTCTTGAGTAGGAATAGCAACGTAGAGGTGATTATTTGATGAGCTCCTTTTTTCGGCGAAAGGGGTCTCATGTTCCTTTGCGCAAAGGTGTTCTTATTGTTCCTAGTTGGAATTTTATCAGGATAGGCTTTGGCAAAGTGAGTCCTCAAGGTGTAGGTTATTATTTCTTCAGTTCTTGAAATGGAAAAATTCAAGTGAATTTTTGTTTTTGATGCTGTAGTACGTATAGTGGTTTCGACCCTGCTGGTGGAAACCAGACGTGATTCATAATTGGGAATATTCAATAATTTGATGGGTAGGGCAAAAAATGATAAATAAATTGTTATTAATTGTTGGAATTCTCGTCTCCTGAGGAACAACACAGTTTTCACGCTTACATTTTGATTGGAAGTACTTGCGAGGCAGAAGTGTTTACTTAAAGAGCAAAAGATCAGTTGGATTTCAACTATTTTTGTAAGCATTGCTTGCGAGTATGTCAAAGTTTTGTCCCTTCTACTCTGGTGACAGTCCAAGTAGTAGACACTATATGAAGTATTACAAAAAAAGTAGTCGTAGTAGTAACTATTAAAAGCTACCAACAGAAAATTCTAATCCAATGCCGTTACTTTCAGCTCAAAAGGTTTGAGGTAATGTTCAATAAATCATAGTATCAAAAATTACATTGTGATAAATTGATGGCTTATAGTAGTTTCTTTTGTAAGTAGTAACAGTTGACAAAGAAAACTTTGTTAGGGCTTATACTATTAACCATGCATTTAGATATAATATATTCTAATATTTATCATGGTTAAAAATCTAAGTGGGAGATTGTTAGAGATATATACTGTTGATCATGAATTTTGGTTTGGATATATAATATTTATTATGCAACAATTGTTTGTTCAATTTTAATAAAGTTTTAAATAGATTATATATTCATTTGTGTCCTTTACTTATATAGTAGATGATTTAGTGTATAGAATTTAACTTATACACGAAAGTTTAAATCATCGATTCTTCTAAGTATAAAGATCATGTTCACAATCTTATGATGAAATTGGACAAACCATCATGAATGATCGTAACACAAAATTAAATATAATTTATCTTGATTATGGGAATGGTTTAATTCTGATTTCTTGTGCTAGTATATTTTGTATGTATTAAACGAACCAAGTAGAGATAAGTATTTTATACTGACTTAATAAAATAAATTCTCTAGCCATTAAATGTAATTATACTCTTAATCTTCATATATTATTATTGGATGTGTATATTATTGTTGTTTTGATTTATTAAAAGGCGAGATCTTTTCGTGGGTCATATGCCTGGTAAATTGGACAATAATGATATACATTGGCAAAGTAATAGTTAGTTGATGAAATTCATGTCTCGGTTTAGAGATTGATGATGCACCTTTATGTAAGCTTATAAGTTTTTATGTGTAAACCCTGCATGTGAATTTTGTATCCGTTACATGAAATAAGTTAAGCGAAAGTCTAAAGGAAATAATCAATTAATTAAATTGTCAGTAATTTAATTTATTTGATTAGTATCTGAATCTTAACGCGGCGAGTTAAATAAGGTTTAATAGAAGAATTTCGAAATTGAATTGAGGAGTGCAATTACGAATTTTTAGTGAAATAATTTGTAATTTATTGTGGTAGTATTACTTCGGATATTTCAAATTAAGTCCATAATAGGAAGCCTCGTTAATTAAATACTGTGGTTCCTGCTGTGCCCGAATAATTAGGAATTAAATGAAATTCTATTTCTTGGTGGAAAAGGAAGACCCAACAGGTTTAGGAAAATGTTTTAAACCCTAAAATATGTGGCTATATAAAAGGGGTCTTATTCCATAAGGAGGCTATGATTTTTACTACACGGTTTCCTAGGAGAAACTTGCCCACACGGGGCATTATTCGGGTCACTCAGCAGAAGACCGTGGAAATGGAGTATGATCTCGTGGATAATTTTTGCTCATGCTTGAAGGTCTTTTCGCGATCGCAATTACACTTCAAGAGATAAGTATCGATTATAATTTGTGATTATGTGTTGTCTATATTACATACAAGTGATCCTGGCTATTTGCTTCCGTTGTTTATATCTATTTTCTATCAAACTTATCCTTCTCTATCTTAGTTGGTAAAAACTACCAATAGGTTGGTTTATTGGCGTATTGGCATCAAATACAGATTCAAAGAACTTTGGGTTTGGATAAAAGGTTTTACGCAATACGTTGTCACGACTCAATTTCCCCTCCGTTGGATATCGTAATGACACCAAGTCTTAAGGACTATGTAAGCCTAATATTTATGGAATAACAACAATAATAAATAACATCTAATAATTTTTGAAATGAAATACTCTATACAAATTACAATTCCCCCAAAACCGGTAGTACGAGTCATAAACTCTACGGAGTTTGCTACAACTTCTAAATACAACTATTTGAAAATAAGTAAAAACAATGTGAAATATAAAATAGGAAGGCAACTCCGAAGCATGCGAACACAACAACAGGTTTACCTTGAGTCTCCACAACAGCAATCCGCGCTGCTAGCTAATATCAACTAATTTCACAATACCTGGATCTGTACAAAAATATGTAGAAGTGTAGTATGAGTACACTACAGCGGTACCAAGCAAGTATCAAGACTAACCTCAGTGGAGTAGTGACGAGGAACAGTCAAGACACCTACTTGACTAAACAACCTGAACAAATATAAGTATATGAACAACAAAGTATGATATCTACATGAAGACTACGCGGTATGGCTAATAATACAGTAATTGCAATAAGAAAGGAAGACAATAAGTATCAACAAAATTACCCAAATAATGACACAGGAGAATGAACGAAAAACAAATCAAAAATACGAAATCACAGATACAAAAAAGACAAGTAATAACTCAAAAACAACGACCGTTTTCACATTAGACTTTAGTCAATAAACTCCACGAGGTACCGTACCTCGGGCTGATCACAACTCACCGGTCCCAATACTTGAACCCTAACTCTTGACATCTTGTGCCCTCATTACATCTCATAACCGCACTGACGACTCACGTGCCAAATGGAGCCATTATGTTGTGGCCAAACGCACACGCACGTATACGCGGTCATCAAGTAATAAAGCGACTAAAAGTCGGATGTCGAACCCACGAGGATTTTTGATTAACTATTAACTAAATTAGACTATCCTAACTATCTAAACAAGAATTAAACCTAGAAGCATTTGATTCTAAACTGATTAAAATACAAAAAATAAATAGTGAACTCTGAACAAAAGGATACTATATTTTTATGTTATCAGTGTGATGGAAACTATCTAGAGTTATGGGCTATCTTACAATCATATTGTATTCGTTAATTGAATTGATTGATTAATTTATCTGGTTTATTGGTTGACAAGGTTAATATTGCTCATAAGACTCTGTCGAGTTCTTACTCGCCTATTCAAGCTAAGCTAACGCATATATGTCTATGGAATTAGAACTAACAAAAACGTATTTATAACTCCTGTAAATCAAGCAAGCAAGGCAATTAGGTATATGTTTATCCTAACCGCGAATTTATTCCCCGATGCCCAAGTTCAAGAACTTGCTCTACTCAATCTTATATGCAATCTAGAATTCCCACTTTCGAGTTCAATTCTAGATTCGTAGATAATATTCAATTGGTGATCAAGCAATCAAATAATTAAGCACAAGATTGAATAAATAAACAAATACGATAAATTAAGAAATCAAAATCAATATTCGAATAACAATAGTCATGAAAGAACCACAACCATAGAACGTGAAGTTTTATCTCCACATAGACATGGTAGAAAAATAGCAAATTATATAAAGAAAAATAAAAAAATACTAAGTTTAGTGGAAGAAAAGATGAAACCCGGCCTCCACGGCGGCTCTGTGCTCTCCCTAGGTCAAAAGTCTGTCCAAAGTTCACAAAAATAACGTTTTTACATGTATTTATACCAAGTAGAGTCGATCCCAGAAGAAAATACCTTCTCCCGCACGAAATAGGACTCTGGATCAGGCGCGCCACATGGGGAGACGCGCCACGCGGTGTGCTTGTGGGGAACTTCAGAGAGTATGCAATTTGAGGGCAGCAACAATTTACACAATCGAAGCGCTCTACTCGGCTCCCCACGCGCGGATGTTGAAATTTGAAAAAAATGTAAAGCTTTAAAGTTGTAGCCCTTTTAAATATCTTTCCAACGATATATTGTGGAGCCGAAATGGATTTTCGAGCAAAAAGCTATGTGCATTTCACTGGACAATGCTCAATATGGTTGCTCGATTTTTCGTTTTGTTCTTAAAGTGCACTATCATCCGTTGATCCCCGAACATGATCACAACTTAATCCTTGGGATTTTACTCAGACTTCAAAGCTCCAGAATAGCTTGAATTCAATCCATAACATCTACATTAATCGTAATCACTCCTACAAGGCATAAAACACACATTTTGTGCAAAACACTAGCGATTAAAGCTCAAACTCAATTAAAGTGCAGTAAATTAGAATGTAATAAGCGACTAAAATACGTAATTATAGCCTATCATCAATACGCCACACTTAAACCATTCCTCTCCTTCAAGCAATCAAACTACATCTTATATAGACACTACCTTTATAAACAATTCTCCTAACTCATCACACCAAGAATATTTAAAATAGACTAAGCACAAAAGTGTAATCTCTTCACCTCAAGATTTGAATCACAAGTACCACGCATTATTCACAACTCACTCACTTACTCTAACATAGAGGTCAGTGACATTATCTTTCCTTTATGAATCAAGCGCTCTCACACAACAAAAGAGAGTAGTTCCACACACAATAAACTTTAAGAACAATTAGGAACTCATGATAGAAAGAATTCACTCACTCTCAGAAATAACATTCATATTCCACAAAAGATGCACCATTGGCTTGCCTGTAGTGTACTACTCTACTAATCGAGCTTATTCAATCTAGGATCAAGTAGGACTTTAATTGGTTGTAATGTAGGCTGCAGGACGGGTAGGATACATTTAGATATAAGAGTGACTACACCTCCCTAAGCACTTTAATACATACACTTCAACATTTAAAACCTCACACTTATGTCAAACCATAACTCCGCCTTCACATTAATATACATTAACTCCGTACTTCTTTAAGCACAATTACATCAAGAGTCACCACTTATCGAGGAATATTTGCACTACAATATAAATATTTTTTTCTTTATTTTTCAATTCAAGTGGCTTTTATTTTTTAAAAAAGAATGTACCTTTTTCCTTATTTCATTAGTTCCACTCAAAAGCCAAACCAGCATCCACTTTAACTTTTACAAAGTTCATAACAATTCAAGTGCTCATGAGAGGTGAAAAGGTTCAAATAGATGGTTAATTCAAACAAATGGGTAATACTTGTAATGTGGTTGCCAAAGGAACATGATTACGTGCTCAAATGGGTTAACTACGATACATAACAATCAGGCAGGTAAAATATTTATATATATATATATCTGGCTCAACAAAGAAATGCCTATATCATTTCCAAGACTGAACAAAACTACTATTTTGCTTTGCAACCACACAGGGCAAGTTCTAGACATCAAATGCAATGCACAGAATAACACACAGACCTCACACACACATGTCACATAACTCACTCAGGATTGGACTAATCAAGACACTCCGGTAAAAACAGTTAAGCAAAGTTAAGATCATATAATTTAACGTACTTATATAAGAGTCAAAAATTGAGCCTAAGCGTCACAACTAAAGTACTCACTATTCTCAAGGCATAACAAAGTCAAGAGATTGTCACGACCCCAAAACCACCCTTGCCATGATGGCGCCTATCACGATACTAGGCTAGCAAATTCACTACTTATAACATAAGGAAACCTTTCGTTCAAATCATTACTAATCCGATATTTCATAAAAAATTCCTTTTAAACATTTCAAAAGAAGCAAGGATATACTAAACATTAAATACAACCCACAAACCCGGAGTCACTAGTCATGAGCAACTAAAAGAAATACACGTCTAATACTATCTATTTAATACATGATGAGTCTGAGGAAATAAATGCTATAAAGGTAGGAAGGAGAAAAAGCAAGGCTGCGGACGCCGTGCAGCTACCTCGCAAATCTCCGAAAACTCTGAGACAGGAAAGGACCAACTCTCACTCTGATGCCCTGGCACCTAAATATGCACACAAGGTACATGCAGTAATGTGAGTACGCCAACTCAGTAAGCAATAAATGTAAATAAAGGCTGAGCAGATAAGAAACACATCAATCCATGTCATGAAATCACAGTAAGTACATCATGTCTTCATAACAGTATATAAGTCAAATCCTCTCGCTTAAAACCAAATTTCAGTAAAAATTATTTGAAGATATTTTTCCAACATTTTCAAAAGAGTTTCAATGAATGTTTAGAGTAAAAGTGATGAAAATTATAGATAGCTCCTCGGGCAAACATGTATCATAAACCGCCCCTCGGGCATAACATCACTCAGAATCAGCCACTCAGGCAACCTCACAATCACTCATAATCAGCCCCTCGGGCACATCATGAATCAAGAACAGCCCCTCGGGCAACATCATAATCAAGAACAGCCCCTCAGGCAATATCATATCACTCACTCAGGGTACTCGCGCTCACTAGGGGTGTACAGACTCCGGAGGGGCTCCTATAACCCAATCGATATAACATGCCATCTCGTGGCATAATCAATTAGACCCTCAGCCTCTCATATATCATAAATCAGTACAACATGCTGCAGCGCGCAACCTGATCCCATGATATCCTCACAACACAGGCCTGTCATGCCCCCATTTTTCTCGCGAAATCAGGTTTCGACATTTCTGGGACAACTCCTTCTTTTTTGGATTGGGTAAGGGATTGGAAGAATATCCATCTAACGGTTTAAGGTGCATTCAGGAACCTAGAGCAATTAACTCATAAATCAGTTTGCATCACCAGAGATCGGGTAAGGGCTCAAATTACCTCGAGGGGAAGGTGTTAGGAAATCCTCGAGGTCCACAACGGTGGGTCCCGACCGAACTTAAATTAAGCGAATTAGTCTAAAAGGGGAGGAAAACAATTTGGACAATACAAGTTACTTTAACCAGGATTAAAGGGGGGTCCTAGGTTTTTTAGCCTATAAGATCATTCCATGTAATACTTTGTAACTTCCCCAAGTTGGGGTGTTACTCATAGCATTAATGCACGGGCTATCATCTCCTCACTACCCAATTACTATCTTTCAGTTGTTACCTAAGCGTTTTAATAGCTTCTAGCTCGTTCCTTATGCGTGCACTACCCGTCCCTTACCTATGGACCTGGAGGTGTTAGGAACTCTATTTAGGATGGTTATAGACCAATCTATGTTACTTAAAAATGAGAAATGTAGGCGACAAACAAAAGACAAATAGAACTTTCAAATAAACAAATAAGGGCTCACATTGATCTCCACACGTAAACAACAAAAGCACGCAATTGAATCAGCAAACTTCGTTAATTTTAGGATCCTATAGGCAGGATATCTATATGAGTAGAAACAAAATATAAAGATAGTTTTATTAAGGCGAGCATTGTGACCTATTTGTTTGCCTACTGATTTTATTCAGCGCGGATCTGGGCATTCCAAGAAGGTAATGTCACAATTTAAGCCTAGAATAATTAATGAGTCCTACAGATTGCCTAAGTGATGGCCAGAATTGGTTGAATTCAGATTGATTAACAGAATCCTATAGGCATGATTTCTACGAGTTTACAAATACAGACCTATAAATATGGTTTCTAAGTGTAATACTGATTTTAACTCATAAAGACAGGTTTTTATTCCTTTTAAATCCTATAGGCATACTTTCTAATTGCTGAATTGATTTAAACCCTTATAGGCATGGTTTCTAGTTGTTGACTTGATTTAAACCCCCGTAGGCATGATATCTATTAGTTTAAAAACTGATTTCACCCTATATGCATGATATCTATTAGTTTAAATCCTATAGGCATGATTTCTAGGTTTGAAACTGATTTTTTATTCCTAAGGGATAGTATCTATTAACCGTATGTTGGCATAAATTAAGCAGATTGCTAGGTGTTGGCCCAAGAAAGAGAATAGTTTTGAAGATTGACAAAGCAACTCAAAGATGAACCAGGTCCATCACTAGAGACATAGACACATGCAGAGTTAAAGGAACGTGAGGTGCACATGCAGGAGATAAACGAAATTTGGGAAATAAGAGATATCTCCTGATCGAAAAGATTGCAAAATGATAAGGAGAAGGACTCCTTATCCAATAAGAACAGAATCTAATATAAGGAAGGATTTGAGGAGTTGAGTTTGACTAGAACTCTTCCACCAAGGAAGAGTTGCATTAGGATTCTAGTTAATTCCTTATCTTCTAACTCCTATATATTGCAGAATGTTCTTATTGTAAAGGGACGCACAAAACATAAATTTATCAAGAATTGAGAGCAAAATTCGTGAAGAAATTTTGCAAGCAGTTCGAGCCAAATTGGAGAGTGCGAATCTGGAGCTACTTGAACCAGCTAGAAGAACCAGTTCCATCTTTTGTCTTTTAGTCTAGTTTATTTGTCGTAGGTGTTTACAAATTGTACCTTTCAGCTTTATCTAGAAGCAATTGTAACATGTACTGAGTGTTCAAGTTATAGTTAACTTGAAGTTTGTCGCAAATAGCTAGAGGCTAGTTTGCTGTTGATACCCAATTTTTCCTCAAACTATTTTTAATTTACATATGTGCCATCAAAATCCCTTTTTATAACAACTGGTATTTTCCCATAATTTTCCATATTTTATTAATTTCTTTTCAAAATTTATTCAGTATTTTAAATTCAATAATTATTCATAAATTATATTAAAAATAATTTTCAAAATATTTCTTAGCTCAATATATCATTTTTAATCCTATTAGGATTTAATTATTTCACAGATTAGCCAATTTGGCATTATTTAGCTGTAATTACAACAATCTTTGCAATTATAGCCTAGTTGTACATTTTATACCATTTAATTCAACAATTAGTCATTTTATATTTCAAATATTAGTTAATTACCTTAATTTCACCTATTTAGCCTTAATTTCATATATTATAATTATTAACTATTTTTATAAAATATTTATCTATTTTTATGGGTATTTAATAATTAGCCCCTTCCTATTTAAATCTAGCCTAAATCAAATCTGACCCCAACCCAATTGAGACCAGCCCAATACCCAATCAAAACAACCCAATAACCCAAGCCCAATCTCTAAGTCTACCCGACCCAATCCCCATTCCAATATGAGCCGTTGATTATTTCAAATCAACGGCCCAGATTCACCCTTTCCATTAATAACCCTAAAGACTACCCTCCCACTCTCTCGTTTTCCCTCTCATTCACTCAGCCATCTCTCTCAAATCTCTCATCTCTCTCTCTCTAAAATGCTCAACCTGCTAAACCTATCTCCTCCCTTCTCCGGTCACCTCCTCGCTGGAAACCATGGAGGTCTCACCTCTCACCAGCCTTATGGCTCCGTCCTTCGCCTTGTGTCACCGTTTGGGGGTTCTCAAGTGAACCAGAGGCGGTTTGACTTCCATCTCCTGTCTCATGCCATGTTTTCCGGCCTCCTATGGCCGTTCGAGTAAGGTTCTTGCATTTTTCGGCCCCAAACGTCGGTAATATCTAAGCCTCTTCTCTTTTTGGGTTTTCTCCGGAAACCCTAGCTTTAAACTGTCCGATATTTTTAGATCTGTGATGGATCTAAGCCTCTTTTAATGTTTTCATAGTTTTCCTCGAAATAATCTTTGTTTTGCAAATGATTTCCTCACTCTGAAGTTAGGGTTTCTTGACCCCCTTTTTAAAACGGTTTTCTTCTAATTCTTAAGGATTTCTACTGAGTTTTTGAGCGATTCTCTTATACTTTCTTGCTGTCTAAGTTAATATGCTAAAAAGTCCTAATTTTTTCTAGTCCATCTCTGATTATGTATTTATGTGTGCTCATCTCTTATGGAAATGTCTATGTATTCTCTGAGTTCTATGCTTTAATTTTGTTGCTAGGGTTTTAATTCTCAACTGTTTCTGTGATTTTCTTGCTTAGGGTTTCTCTGATTTTTGTTCAACATATGCTATTTATCGTTTAATAGGTCTGATTATTCATTTTATTGATTGTTTCATAATACTCTCTACTGGTTTTGTGTATTCTCCTTAGACCTGCAACACTTTCCTTTAAAAACTGTGATTTTGTGTATTTTCCCTATAACTCTTTACTGATTTTGAATTACTTCCTTACTTGTATGATACTTTCGTTAGTTAGTATTGATTCCCGGTGATTATCAATCTCATTCGTGATTCTTGTGACTAATTTTCAGAATTAAAGTTATGCTCTACCTTATTTATGTGCACGAATATGCTGTCAGTTATTTAACATGTATTTTCCTTAATTATGTATTATGTACTTAGTCTTTATTACATGCCAGATTCTTTTACCACTCCTATTATGGTAAAATCTATCTTATAATTGATTCTTTTCCTTGTTTGATACAACTTGTACCCGTTTGAACTATGACTCCCTAATTAAAGGGAGTCCGGGTCTTGATTGATTCTGATTGGGTATTTTTCCTATAACTATTTTAAATTAGTACTTCTTACCTTATTTACTATTGTTTTCAAAGCTATATATACCCAGGCCTCTTATTTTCCAAAAACACGAACAATACACTGTTCTGAACTCTCTCACACACATATACATTCTCTCTTGTTATTCTTGCTGTTCACTTGCTATTCTCAGTCGGCTGCAAGCCAAGACTGAGCAACTATACACTCTACTGCTCTGCACTCTACTTCTCTGCACTCTACTGTTCTTCACTCCATTGCTCTTCACTCTATTTCTCTTCACTCTGCACTTATTTTTCTTTAACTGGTATGTTTTTAGTTTAACTTAAAGCTTCAAAACAACATGTTTCTTTTGATATTGCAGTTCCTTCTATTTCTACTATGATTCTTCTTATGGTTCTGTTGTGTACCCTTTAATTAGCATGTCTACTTTCACTTTACTAATGTGCTTGTTAAGCTGTCCTATCCTCCCTTAGATTCAGCATGTTATCCCCCTAACACACCCCTCAATCTGATTCTGTTAGTTTCTGGCCTGAACCTCTTTATGAAAACTGTTCTGTGGTTTTTAAAGTTCTGTGATACCTTAGTATTTCTCTGGTATTAACTTGTATGCAAATCTGCTTCATGAGTAGCCTACTTGTCCCTAATCCCTTATTCCCTGTTTGTTACTGCCTCCTTGTACTATGTATGCTGATGTGGTTCTGAGTTGTTGATTGTCCTAATCCCTTTCTTTCAACTCTTTTCACTGAGTAATACTCTTATATTGTTCTTCAAAACTTATTTCAAACAAGTTATTTTCAAAAGCTGTTTTCCTACTTGATCTTTTCAAATATGAGCACTTCCACTATACTCTTAGACATTAGGTTCTTCCCCTCTTGTGTGAGCATTGCCTTGGGACCCTTGAGATCCCTCTGAACTTTGACACACAAGAGTTGGTCTTTCCACACTACACTTACTCCATCTTGGCTATGAAATCTGGGTGTGAGCACTGCCCGAGATCCTTTGAGATCCTTAGGGAACTCTTACACACCCGGATCATGTGAAAGGCTGTGAACTAATGGCAATGATGATTTTGGAGATTTTGGGCCTATCAGTAGGCTTCCTATAGCATAACTTCTTTTTCTTATTTCAATTATGTAATTTATACAAATGGCCTGTAATGAC
>ML364820.1:0-47057 GCA_005239505.1 Nicotiana paniculata | reverse complement strand
GGAATGATGTTACACCCCATGTTTTCGTACGTGAGAGTACATCATAAGTCAATTGATGTAAGCCCAGAAATCAGATTCTATTTGATGGAATATAAAGTAAGTTAATCATGTTCGTTGGAGGTTACAAATATTTAAGATCATGAATAACGAGTACCTAGAGGGATGGAAAGCTTAGAAGTTAAACCAATTGAAGAAAATAAGCNGTTACGTTGGAGGTTACAAATATTTAAGATCATGAATAACGAGTACCTAGAGGGATGGAAAGCTTAGAAGTTAAACCAATTGAAGAAAATAAGCTTCGTCGAAAGTTGACGAGTTTGGAATGTTATAACATGTACTTTAGGGTGAGACTATGGTTCATTACATGATAATGAGGTTATTCTATTAGTTAATTTTTATCGTATGATAGTTTTGTTCTACGTTTTGAAGTCAAGCAAGTGGTGGAACAAAAGTTGGCAAAGGTCTTCACAAGTTACACTCATAATGTGCTTAACATTAGGTCAAATGTAACTGAGATTTTCTCCCGATATACTTGGAACTAGTAGATTATCTACCTACCAAGATGAATATATATGATTCTAGTTTCCAACGCATTAAACTGTTCATCGATAGGACATAGGAGTAGAGATATATTTGCAATTTCGCAAGACTGCGCAGACAACATAAGTGACAAGTAGGTGGATCACTAGAGCTTTTTGAGAAATACATTTCATGTGCTATATGAGGTCTTATTGGGACATATAATATAAAAAATTTAAGGTCTTGGAATGTAGTTTCCAACTCTTAACCGTTTTTTCATACGACATCAGGATAAAAAGATATAAGCGTCGGAAGATGGACCAATCCTAGGGTGCCAAGCTAGCACCTGTTTGACTTTTCCAAACTTGATATATATAAACATTAGGTCGGATTTCTCTTCATTATTCAGAAACAAATGACCAGAGAACACCCATAAACATAACCTGAAGCTATCTTCTAGGGTTTCAAAGAATATTATCATTCCGGGCATGAAATCGAGAAGCAATAACATCAAAACGATCCCTACGACGTAAGTGTCATTATACCGCCTGTCCTTTTCTTTGTAGTTAGAGTTTTGGAAGGTACTTAATATTTAAGAAACGTCTAATATCTGTATTTAAGTGTTTAAATATCAAGGAAGGTTGATAAATATGTTTCCTAATAGTTAGAACTCACGGGACGATGATCAGAAGCCGTAAGTTGGAGTTACTTGACTTGTAGCAGACTATTTTGTGTTGTTGTTAGGATGCATGTTTTACTACTGTTTTGTGGAGTTTTGGAGGTGGAATAGTGTGGAGAAACACCATATATATATGTGGGGTTGTGAGCTGGTTGTTTGTTGTAACATTTCCGGGTTGTTTGACACGGCTACGGTGGCCGTCTTATGTGTGAAGTGATTAGGTTGTGTGTGGACTGTTTTGGGAGGCTCAATATAATTATTATTGATGTTTTTTTGGATTTTTGGTGATTTTTTTGACTTGTGTGAATTCATATAAATAGGGGAAGTGTTGTCCGTTTCATCCTAAAATAGTTTGTGGTCGATACATAATAGTTATGACGCTTAAACGATAATGATAGTGTCATTGCTCTTATTGTAGATTAGGAGTTGTGATATTTGCGTAGCTTGAGGTTGGGAAAATATATACAAGGTATATGAGGCTATCCCTTTCCTTCTTTTGCACGACTCCGATTGTAAATAATGCAATGAACGAGCTTCCAAAGATACTCTACTCTTAGAAGCTAGCAGTACTTACATTGTTTCCCTTCTTATGGAACAATTGATGTTGAGGTTTATTCTCTTATTCTTATGTTATGAATGTTGTTGGTACTTCCTGATTTTTATAAGATTCTCGATGAAGAATTAGCCCTAATGATGTGTACGGAGAATACCGACCTTACGTCACTCCGTAATGTTCAGAACATGATTCCAATGAGTCTTGCATGCATTATATATATGTATCTATTTGACTTTGCCGAGCCGCGCTATAGTCGGTCAGGTATGGCACCTATTGTGCAACCACTGATTAGTTGGGTTTACCGAGTCCTCTTTGAGGCCGGGTATGATATGATGATGATGATGCCCATATAGGCGAATGTTCTATGATGATGATGATGCCCACAAAGGCGGATGTTTAAAAAGATTATGTATATATATGTATCATGCGTTTCATGATAATGTCTCTTAGAAGCACTCAGATGCTACATGTTGTATCTCATACATCTCTCTTTACATTACTGTTCTTATTTATGTTTTCCTGCCTTAAATACTCAATACTTTATTCGTACTGACGTTCTTTTATTTGTGGACACTGCATGTCTTGCTACGGGTCCTGACAGACAGGTAGACACAGCTCCCCCACCACAATAGGCTTTCCAGTTCAGCGGTTATAGGCGAGATCCTTTCTCCGGACTTGCCGTGGTCTTGGTGTGCATTTTTGTTATAGATATTATGGCTATGTTGCATTACTTATGCTCCTTTAGAGGCTCATGGACAGGTGTCGACTCATGTATAGTTTGGTATACCTTCTTGGCTATTTTTATTGTATAGTCTTTCATGGCAGCGTTGTAGCTCGTACCTTTTATGTAGTTTCTTAGCAATCATGTCATTATATGTGATGTATGTTCATAATCCATATCTACCATTATATTGATCTCGATATCCCTTAAAGATAATAAGAAGGTTAGATAAAATGTATGTTGGTGCTCGACAAGTATAGCCTGAGTGCTAGTCATGATCCTCCAGTTTGGGTCGTGACATCAAGGACGGTAGGGTCACTACCACAGTAAGAGAAATTCAAGTCTCCTTTGATTCTAAAGAGCTGGGAGAAATTCTGCACATTCCTGCTGAGGGCCACGAAGATTACACTAGGCAAAGATGGCCTAGTTTGGACGGGAGGGCCTCAACAATCAACATTACCAGATTCTCCAGTGACAATGAAAGGGAAATTGAACCCAGGCTAGTCTACAAAAGTGAAATGAAGCTAGAGCATAAGTTGTTCTTCGAGTTTGTCATCAAGCTCTTGCTGCCAAGACAAGAACGAAAGGCACATAGCCAACTATATGGATCTGACCTTGATGGAATGTTTTTATAGGGAAAGCATATCAAATCAATCATCACCGACAACGGCTCCAATATAAACACTGATCTGATGAAAGCCATGAGTGAGACTTTCAAAATCAAGCACAAGAATTCCACAGTCTATAAACCTCAGATGAATGGAGTTGTAGAAGCCGCCATCAAGAACATCAAGAAGATATTGAGAAAGATGATAGAAATACACAAACTGTGGCACAAAAAATTATCATTTGCCTTACTGGGATACCATACCACAGTCCGTACATCAACTGGGGCAACTCCTTACTTGTTGGTTTATGGTACGAAAGCTGTTATTCCTGTCGCAGTGGAAATTCCTTCCTTAAAGATCATACAAGAAGCTGAGCCCAGTGACGCAGAATGGATAAGAAGTCGTTATGAGCAGCTAGCCCTTATAAATGGGAAAAGGTTGAATACAATATGTCAGGGACAACTTTATCAGAGCAGAATTACTAGAGCCTTCAACAAAAGAGTCAAGCCAAGACAATTCACACCGGGGCAGCTGGTGTTAAAGAAGATCTTTCCGTATCAAGATGAGGCCAAAGGGAAATTCTCTCCCAACTGGCAAGGTCCGTATATGGTTCATAAGGTATTGGAGCTCTCATACTTTCAGAAATGGAAGGAGAATTCTGGCCAAAATCAATAAATTCTGCTGCAGTAAAGCGCTACTATGTGTAATTTTTTACAAATGATGTAAGTTTAACTACGCCCGACCTGATTCCCGTTTAAGAGGGAATACGTAGGCAGCCCAATGGGTTCAGTCACAATTCAATAAAAATATCATTCTACCCCTCCCCCCCCCCCTCACAATTGGAAACTAGGGCAGAAGTTGAGGAGGACCCTCAAAATTCTGAAGCAAGTTCAGCCGACCTCAGCATGTGCAACAGTCAGAGAGGTCAACCCATCTAACTGGGGCAAAAATTTTAGGAGGACCCTCAAAATTTCATAGCATGGGAGGTTTCAATGTCTTGAACCGTGTCACGGTAGTCAGTTCATCTAAATTTCTTAAAATATATTTTATACTATGTCTTTTCAAAATCATGTATGCTTGCTTTCAAAATAGCTCTGTTTAGCAAACGCTACCTCGATAACTTGAACAGGATCATTAGACCAAGCAGAACGAGTCAAGAAAAGCCAGCGGGGATGCGCACCGACCGTCCCCATCTACAAAACTCACGATTTTTTTTTGGATTCAGGAACAAAGCATAAACACGCTTCAAAGTCACAATTCTCAAAACAATTGCAATGTCAAAATCTGCTACCAGCTAAGAAATTCTACTATCATTTGCTATTTATTCTTCTGCATAAGGCTAAGCTATGCCTTCATCTTGTATGGGACTAAGCTCTATCATGCATCTTTCATGAGGCTAAGCTCTGCCTCCATCTGCATAAGGCCGCCATCTGCATAAGGCTAATCTCTGCTTTCCGTTTTCATAAGGCTAATCTCTGCCTTCATCTTTCAGGAGGCTAATCTCTGCCTTCCATCTGCATAAAGCTAAGATATGCCTTCATCTTGCATGGGACTAAGCTCTGTCCCGGGTCTTGCATGAGGCTAAGATCTGCCTCTATCTGCATAAGGCTAATCTCTGCCTTCCATTTGCATAAGGCTAAGCTCTGCCGCCATCTGCATAAGGCTAATCTCTGCTGTCATGACCCAAATTCCCACACGGGTCATGATGGCGCCCAACAACGGGGTTAGGCAAGCCAACATAAATTACACTAAATGTTACCCTTCTCATTTGATTAATTACTCCAACGTTTACCAGTTTTAAACAATTATAAAGATGATAATAACCTGTGACATAAAAATAAAGTCGTCTGATAGATTAGCCAAAAGCTAAGCATATGTATAAATATACAACCCAAAACCCAAAATATATGCTATGGGTGTGTTAGGAACTAGTGTCACGAGTATCATGGGCAAATATCTGAATATACAAGGATAACATATATATACACAATCCCATAGTCTAAATGAAATAGACGGGAAAATGACAAAAGAAAACTCCGGGGTGCTGCCAGAGATCGTCAGGAAGAGCAGCTCACCGTGAAGTCGAATCAGTCCAAGTCAGTATCTAACACTGCCTTGATAATCAAATGTACTAGCCTCCTGACCTGTACAGTAAAGTACAGAAGAAGAAGAAGTGCAACATGAGTACAAAATAAATATGTACCCAGTGAGTATCCCCCCCCAAACTCGAAATAGTAGTGACGAGAGGTCGACTAGGTACTCACTAAGGTCCATCAATATAATATATGACAAAATATGGCTAAAGCAATAGGCATGGGAAATAGTGAGCAACAAGTATATAGAAAATAACGAAAACCAGATAATAACTGAAACGGGACAACAAGGTACCAAAATCTTCTCTTAACCAATACCTAACACTCCAATTTTTATTAAATGACTCAAAGCTCAAGTGATCATACACATACCAAGACAAGACAACCGACCGGAGTCATAAGGGTGGTCATAGGGACTGAGGTCATAAGCTATACCACGATTGCGAATCATACCTGCTACTCGCGTGCTGACTCGATATAATAAGCTATCCCACGATCGCGCATCATCCACGCGACTCGTGTGCTGACTCGATATTATAAGCTATCCCACGATCGCGCATCATCCCTGCGACCCGTGTGTTGACTCGATAATAATAATAAGCTGACATTCGGCCGTGCATCATACCTGCGGCTCGTGTGCTGACTCGATATCAAGTGTGTATATATATATATGAGTACATCTGTGTACCAACTCAACAGTGAACTCAACAGGACTGCGTCAATACCAAGAATAGCCAACTGGGATCTAAATCATAATGTTTCATGTTTCCATATCACCTCAACAATAATTTCAACTCTTAACACATAACAGGTACAAATAAGGCACATAGTGGCATGCTCGTGAGTCCTAAAGCTACTCGACACAGCAATATAGTCGCCAAGTACGGACTCTCGTCACTTGGTACTTACGTGTCCCCCCATAATATGTATATATAGCAAACAAGGAACCTATGGGGACATTTCCCCCTTACAAGGTTGGAAAGGAGACTCACCTCTCGACGAAACCACCCCTCGGATCAAGGATGCGCCCGAATCTCCGAAATCTACCCTCGACGGCTCGCAACTAGCCAAATATAGTTTAATGACATCAATGCATCCTCAAAGTAGGGAAACTATTCTAATTTACCTAAAATTCGACATTCTTGAGAAATTCCAAAAATCCAACCCCGGGCCCACACACTCGGATTCCGAAAATTCTCGAAGGAATCACTCACCCGAAGCCTAAGGATCATAATTACGTCATTTTTCTGGAATGCATGGCTAACATTGGGTGGTTTATCAATTTATTAAGATCCGTAACTTGTACTACCCAATTCTTGATTTTTTTGATGTTTTAGTAATCAATTCTAGTTGAATTCCATGTAAAGATTTAGGAAAATAGAGAGGAATTACTCACCTTAGCACTATTTAGGTCGTGGGGGGTGCTGCTCTAGCTTGGAGGCCCTCTAATGGAGTTTGGGCATGAGAAGAATGAAGAAAATCCCGTGTTTTTAACATTTAAAGGGGCATGCCTACAGGGGTTTCCGCACCTACGACCCAGGGACCGCACTTGCGGTCCCGCACCAGCGAGGAAAATTACTGCACCTGCGAAAAAATGGCAAGGGGCTGGGGATCGCACCAGGGGACCCGCCCCTGCGAAAAGGTTCCACACCTGCGAAGGCTGGGGGCCCCCGTTGATTTCTGCACCTACGAGGCTGGGACCGCAAGAGCAGTCCCGCACCTGCGGCTGGGCAACCGCACCTGCGGTCACACCAGCAACAGCTGCATCAGCAGTTGTTTTAGCTGGGTTTCAGTCTCGTTAGGAGCCCAGGAGGCACCTCGCCCCACCCGAGCCCTAATCCAAATATACCAACGAGTCCCAAATCATAATATGGACTCGCTCGAGCCTTCGGAACACCCAAACCAATGCTAAAACTCAAAATAACACCCCCAAACCCCAAGAACCAAACTTAGAAATTTTCAGTTTCCTAGACTTCGCTCACAACGCGCCGAACTGACATGTACAACTCGAAATGACCTCAAATTTTGCAGGCAAGTCATAATTAACATAATGAAACTATTCCCAGTCTCAGAATCCCGTTTAGACCTCGATAACACGAAAACACATCCCAAACCAAACACATGAAGTTAAGGAAATTCTTATTTCAATATTGGGTGCCGAAAAGCCCCCGAGTCATCAGAAACCCAATCCGAACATACGCCCAAGTCCAAAATCATCACACGAAGCTAACGGAATCGACAAAACTCAATTTCGGGGTCATTTACCCAAAATATTGACCGAAGTCAAACTTGGCCTTAAAGGCCAGCCTTAAGGAACCAATTAACCCTATTGCACTCAAAACACCTCCGAATCCCGGACCACCAGTCCCCGTAAGTCATAAATCATAAAATGCCACTATAGGAAGTTTCATTTAGGGTAAGGGGGTCCGATAACGCAAAATGGCCGGTCAGGTCGTTACATCTGCCTTCGATTTACATAAGGCTAATCTCTACCTTCATCTTGTAGGAGGCTAATCTATGCTTTTCCCTTTGCATTAGGCTAATCTCTGCCTTCCTTTGCATAAGGGTAATCGTTGCCTTCCCCTGCATGAGACTAAGCTCTATCTCCATCTTGCGTAAGGTTAAGCTCTAACTCTATCTTATATAAGGATAATCTTTGCCTTCACTTGCATAAGGCTAATTTCTGCCTTCATTTGCATGAGACTAAGTTCTGTCTCCATACCTGCATGAGGCTAAACTCTGCCTCCAATTTACTTTCACCGAGACTAAGCGCTGTCTCAAGCATTATTTACTTCGCTCCTCTTTCGGGCCAAGATCTGCCCCCCAATTTGCAAGACTAAGCCTTGTCTTGTTAACATCATATTATTGCATCTCATGGGTTGAAATATCACCAAATTTCCAAAGGCGTCATAGTCTAATGGCATCATACTCGTAGTCGGAAGACACCATGTCATGACCTGACGATCTCTCTCAATTTGCATATCATTATTCAAAGGCGTCATAGTTCGGATGCACCATCTTTATAGCCCGAGAACATCATTTCATGGCCTAAAAATCTCTCATTAAACAATTCATGGCCCAGGACATCATGGCCTGAGGACGTCATCCCTAACCGTCCGAAGACAACTTTCATAGTCCAGCGAGAACCTGCATCATGTTTAAATTTATACATAATATATGCTTTGTGACGACCCAAAGGGTCATCACCTATTTTATTACCCGTTACATACTCCCGAGGCCTTGAAATCATCATTTGTAATTGCCTCGATTTGCATGCACAGTCCGAGCGTTTAGCCGGTTATCTTAAATATGGGATTCTGTGCAACATGCTAAGATTTGATATTAAAAATGAATAAATTTGACTTCGGTCAATATTTTAGGTAAACGGACCCGGACCCGTGAAAATATGAGACTTGTGCGTATGCCTGGAATCGAATTCCGAGGTCCCAAGCCCGAGAGATGATTTTTTGAGTAAAATTGTTTTCTGAAAATATTTAAGGAAATTGAAAATGAAATCTGATTAGAAATTAATGCTATCGGGCCTGTATTTTTGTTCCGGCGCCCGGTACAGGTCTAATATTTGGTTTAAGCACTTTCTGTAAAGTTTGGTTGAAATTACATGTTCCAGACTTGTAAAGGAAAATTTGATGTTTTATGAAATTTCATAAAATTCATGGATTTTGAGGCTTAATTCAACGTATATGGTATTATTTTGGCGATTTGATCCCACAGATAAGTTCATAGAATGTTTTCGAGGTAGTGTGTATATTCTGTTTGGAGCCTCGAGGGCTCGGGTGAGTTTTGGATAGGCCACAAACTTCATTTTTTGGACTTGGAAAATGTTGGTGTGGCTAATTTGCAGGCTTCGCATTTGCGAAGCCAGCATCGCAAATGCGAAGGTGTGGCTGGGCAGGCATGATCGCAAATGCGAAGTTTTACCTGGGCAGGCCTGATCGCAAATGCGACCAAGATGTTCGCAAATATGAAGTCCCCCCCTTCTGCTCAGTGTTTGCACATGCGAACTATACTTCATAATTACCATGTCAGGGGTGTTCGCAATTGCGAACCCCTATTCGCATTTGCGATGCCAACCAGTAGCCTTCACTGTACAAAACCTAATTTTTACTTCATATTTCATATTTTCTAAAACTCAAACACTCTTAGGCGATTTTTCCAAGAACAAGACTCCTTCCAAATCATTTGTAAGTTGGTTTTTACTCAATTCTTTCAATCATTAACATCATTTAACATGTTTTCAACTTAAAATCAAAGATTTCCATGGGTGAAATTGGGTTATTTGGGTAGAACTTATGTTTATTCCAATATTGGGGTTTGAGTGGGTGATTGACCTCCGATTAGAGTGATTTTTATATGGATGGACTCGTGAGAGTACGAGGGTTCTGAATCCGAGATTCCGTCCTGAAGGGCATTTTGGTCATTTCACCTAATTTCGCGTCGTATCCTTGAATTGAATAGTTGAATCAGTTGCATGAGATGTTATTTACTGTATGAAATTTATTTCAATAGATTTGGGCCATTTGGAGTCGGATACTCGTGGCAAACGTGTGGTTTCGAGTTGATTTGAGCCGGTTCGAGGTAAGTGGGTTGTTTAACCTTGTGTCGGGGACCTTACTCCTTAGGATGTGATATTTGGTAATTGAATGCCTTGTGCGTGAGGTGACGAGCACATACTTATGCTAATTTTCAAAATCCGGTTTTACTTTAAATATTTAGCCTGAGTTTCTTTCCTACCTGTTTATTCTAATTGCAACTATAGTCTATGTTAGCTTAGAAAATCATGCCTAGTTGCCCTGAATTGCCTATTTGCTTAAATTGCCTTAATTGCACTACGTGAAGCGTGTTAGACTAGAATTACTGGTTTCCTTGTATTTTTGCACTCTAACTCTGAACGTCTTCTTGTTGTGCATGTGTATTTACTTTGGGACTACGGGACGTTGACGTTATCCCGGGAGATCCCCCTGCATATTTACTTTAGGACTACGGGACGTTATCCCGGGAGATCCCCCTGCATATTTACTTTAGGACTACGGGACGTTATCCCGGGAGATCCCCCTGCATATTTACTTTGGGACTACGGGACGTTATCCCTGGGGATCCCCCTGTATATTTACTTTGGGACACGGGACGTTATTCCGGAAGATCCCCTTGCATATTTACTTTGGCATTATGGGACGTTATCCCGGGAGATCCCCCTGCATATTTACTTTGGGACTACGGGATGTTATCCCGAGAGATCCCCCTGCATATTTACTTTGGGACTACGATACTTTATCATGGGAGGTCCCCCCGCATATTTACTTTGGGACTATGGGACGTTATCCTGGGGGATCCCCCTGCATATTAACTTTGGCACTACGAGACGTTATCCCGGGAGATCCCCCTACATATTTACTTTGGGACTGTTATCCCGGGAGATCCCCCTGCATATTTATGTTGGGACTACGGGACGTTATCCCGGGTGATCCCCCTGCATATTTACTTAGGGACTACGGGACGTTATCCTGGGAGGTCCCTCCGCATATTTACTTTGGGACTACGGGACGTTATCCTGGGAGATCCCCCTGCATATTTACTTTGGCACTACGAGACGTTATCCCGGGAGATCCCCCTGCATATTTATTTTGGGACTACGGGACGTTATCCTGGGAGATCCCCCTGCATATTTACTTTGGCACTACGAGACGTTATCCCAGGAGATCCCCCTACATATTTACTTTGGGACTACGGGACGTTATCCCGGGAGATCCCCCTGCATATTTATTTTGGGACTACGGGACGTTATCCCAGGTGATCCCCCTGCATATTTACTTTGGGACAACGGGACGTTATCCTGGGAGGTCCCTCCGCATATTTACTTTGGGACTACAGGACGTTACCCTGGGAGATCCCACTGCATATTTACTTTGGCACTACGAGACGTTATCCCGGGAGATCCCCCTACATATTTACTTTGGGACTACGGGACGTTATCCCGGGAGATCCCCCTGCATATTTATTTTGGGACTACGGGACATTATCCCGGGAGATCCCCCTGCATATTTATTTTGGGACTACGGGACGTTATCCCGGGTGATCCCCCTGCATATTTACTTTGGGACTACGGGACGTTATCCTGGGAGGTCCCTCCGCATATTTACTTTGGGACTACAGGACGTTATCCTGGGAGATCCCCCTGCATATTTACTTTGGGACTACGGGACGTTATCCCGGGAGATCCCCCTACACAGATGATGATCCTTCGGTTATATATATGACGGACTACGGGACGGTATACCGGGAGATCCACTAGACAGTTGAGAAAAGGACTTCAAGACAGTATCCTGGGAGATCCTCATTGTTACCATTGTTATTGAGCTATTCGTACTCTGTGTTTACTCCGTTCTTTTGTTTTCTTATTGCCTTGTTTGACCTAACTTACTTCACTGTTGTATTCATTATTACCGTCTGTTTTCATACTGTAAATTCCTATTATATTATTTAGCCTCAGTAGGGCCCTGACCTTCCTCGTCACTACCCGACCGAGGTTAGGCTTGGCACTTACTAAGTACCGCTGTGGTGTACTCATTCCCTTTCCTGCGCATGTTTTTCATGTGCAGATCCAGGTACCTCCACTCAGGCGCACTACTCCCGAGGTTGAGATATACATTAGAGACTTCGAGGTACATCTTCCGCGTCCGTAGACCGGGAGTCTCTATCTTATTCTAGCTTTTGTGAAATGTTTATCCTTCCTTACAGTTGTAAAGACATTCTGGGGTTAGAGCAGCGTATTAATTATTTTAGCCTGTGGCTCCCGTGACTTTTCGGATTTGGGGTGATATTGTAGACTTCCGTAGTATTTTGGGATGTATATGCCAAGCGACATTTATGTATAGTTTTTATTTTAGATTGTTCAGTTTTCTTTTACTTAATTATTTCGCAAGTTATGTTGATATTCCGCATTGCTAGGCTTACCTAGTTATAGGGACTAGGTGCCATCACGACATGTTCACGGAGGGCGAATTGGGGTCATGACATGCTTGTAGTATTCTTATTTGTAGGTAACCCGGTGAGCAGCGGCTATCCCAGCAGGAGCGATCCCGCTCCAGTTCCTCAACTGTATCAAACCTAACCTCTCCCGTGAACTGTTCATTCGCCCATCCTTAGATATTGCGTCCATTCTTGTAATGACTTCACCGATATACTTCGTCAATGAATCCGGAACTACATACGGCCTGATTCCTATAAAATCAGGGGTATGTAGGCAGCTCAGAAGCCAGGGTGCGGCCTAATATTCTCTAACCATTTTGCTCGGTCAACATTGGCCATCATATCTTTACTCGACAACTCTTTTATCCTTTTCGGGTAAAGAGGGGTAGCTATTGATACCCAATTTTTCCCAAAATATTTTTAAAATTGCATATATACCTTCAAAATCATACATTAATAGCAATTGGTGTTTTTCCATAATGTTTATGCATTTTTATAAATTTGTCCAGCATTTTATTTCCAATAAATAATTACAAAATTGCATCACAAATGATTTCAAAATAATTTCTTGATTTAATTTATAATTTATGGTCCTATTAAGACCAAATTATGCCATAAATTGCGAAATTGGCACCTTTTGGCTATAATTGCAATAACTTTGCAATTATAGCCCATGCATATAATTTTGCACTATTTTTTACCAGAAATTAGTCCTTTATATTTTTAAACACCATATAATCATTTTTTAAATTATTTTTATGCATAGAATTCTTTCTTAATTAATATTTATGTTATAAATTATTTCGACTAATTTAATTCGGGTATTTAACAAAAGGACTATTTCTATTTCAATTATAGCCTAAATTATAGCCATCCCAAAACCTTAATTATACTTGGCCCAACAGATCTCAGGCCCAAATCCTAATCTACCCGACCCTATTTCTGTTTTAATCTGGGCCGTTCATCAATTTTGATCAACGGACCAGATCTGTTCTTTCCTTAATTAACTTAACACCACTACCCCCCCAAACCCCTCATTTCCCTCACACACCCGCCGTCATACTTCACCCGTCTCTCTCAAATCCCCTCTTCCCTATCCCTAGCTTCCCCTCGTCGTTGTTTGCTCGCCGTTAATAATGGTGGCTCACCACCGCTCCTAGCCATAATGGCTCTCCTATGGGAAGGATTCTTGCTATCTTGAGGTCCTCAAGGGGACTAGTGGCCATTCACCCTCCCCTAATTCAGTGCTTACCATTCTCAGGCCGCCATGGCTCGATGAGTAAGATCTTTATATTTCCCGGCTAAACCTATGGTTTCTAAGCCGGAATCAGAATCTCTCTATCTCTGTGTTGTTCTTCTTTGAAACCCTATTTTTATATCTTGACTCGTTAGATCTGTAAAATATCTAAGAGTATTTTGAGTTATTTTAGTGTCCTCCATGAGAATCTTTCTGATATTTTCAAAACGTCTCTTCATCTCCATAACTAGGGTTTCTTAACCCCTTTTTCGAAACGACTTCTCCTCTGATTTTAAGTGTCATTCTATAATCTTTACTATGTTTAAATGGTTTATTTAGGTTTTCCCTTTAACCTGATTAACTGTGTTAAAACCCCTACTTTCTTGGCTTAGTTCTGGGTTCTGAGTCTGTCTGTGCTTATTTGTTCGTTTGATTTGTATGCATGTCTGTTTCTCATGAATATATTCTGAATTTCCGTGATTTATACCCTGTTATGCTCATTAGGGCTTCTTATTTTGACTCTCCCTGCCTATACTACGTTTTTTCCAGAAGTTTGTAGTAATTTCATTTAATCCATGCTATTTTGTTTGAATCCCCAATTTCCTATAATTGGTACACTTTACTGATTTCCTGTGATTGATGCCCTTTACTGATTTTCGACTTCTAAATTATTTTCTTGCCTTCTTATGTGGTGGACTACACTGTTAATTAATTCTTATGTTATTTCCTTAATTAGAACCTTATGTACCTATCCTTAATCGCTTACTCTATACCTGTACTGTGTTTGAATTATTTCCTTAGTTATATTTCAGCCATATATGATCTCCTTCCTTATTTGTTACATTTCTTTTACCGTTTGAAGTTAACTCCCTTAATTGAGGGAGTACTTGCACTGGTTTTTACTCTAATTGATTCTGAGTTCTTCAATTACTTAAAAAATTGATTCTTGCCTTATTTTCCTAGCTTCAAACTACTACATATATTACTCTCTTCTACTCTCATTAGACTCAAACACACGAACTCTCATTAGTTCACATCTCTCATACACTCAAAAGCTCTTATGCTTCTATGTTACATGCTATTGTTACTAAATTAGCCGGCTGCAAGCCAAGGCTAATTATTGCACTCTCATGTTCTTCACTTTGTGTTTACTCTCTTTAATGGTATGATCTGATTTAAAATTCAAGCCCCAAAACCAATGTGTTTCCTAATGCTTCGGTTTATCATATTCCTGATTTGTTTGTCTATTATTTTGTTGTTCGACATGTAACTGACCTGTTTACATTATTGCTTCACCCAACATGTTAGTTATGGCCTACCCCTTTAGGATCAGCAAGTTTACTGCCCCTGTAGTCTGTCTCAGTGTGACTCTACTCTGTTTTTGAATACTGTCTATTTGTTGTCCAGTTCTGGCATGCACCTATTTTTGCAAAATTGATTTGTTACCCTAAGTTATCTGATTCTATGTTTAACTCTGTTCTCAGTTGTTGTTCTTGAATCCATACTGTGTTGGTACCATTAGCTATCCCTTAATCCCATAAACCCCTACAACACCTCTATGTTTCTTCCTGTTATGTGTTCACTGTACATGCTCTATGTGTCCCTAATTCCCAACTTCCCTGTGTGAAAGTCTGTTGTTGAGCAATGTTGAATCTGATTGCTATATGGTTGATCTGCTATTTGTTTGACTACACTGTTCTTGTTCAAACTAGTTTACTACTAAACAACTCCTATTTTATAATACTTCTTCATTCAACTGAGTCTTTTCAATACTGTTTTATACCAAAGCATTTTCAAAAACTATGTCAAGCATTCTCACTCTACTCTTAGGTCCTTAAGTTCTGGCCCTCCAGTGTGTGACTGCTTTGGGATTCCTGTGAGTTCCCTCTGAACTCTGATGCACTGGAGCTGTCTCTTCCACACTGCACTTACTCAATACTGGTTATGAAATCTGGGTATGAGCACTGCCCGGGAGCCTTTAGGTCCTTAGGGAACTCTGACACACCCGGACATGCGAAAGGCTATGACTTTGGCATATGAGGCTATGGCAATTTGGTACATTTAGGCCTACTCCAGGCTCTCTATAGTTTAACATCTTCTTTTCCTTTATGTATTTATGTAATTTCTTCAGCTGGTCTGTAATAACTATTTGTAAACAGATATTGGGGTTGGCTAGCGAAATGGGAATGGTAGTTATATATTCTGTCATTGGGTAGAAATCATGCCTTAGCTTTTACATTCCCTATATCTGCATTAGAATCCATGATCATGACCAACATATTCATTCAAACCATGCCAAACATGCATTAGATATCATGTCTTTAAGGCTTTTTCATGTTTACTGCTTCAACGCACATCATGTCCTTAATTTATGCTTATTCCTACCACTTAGAAATCCTACTCCTAGGATAATAAAGTTAGTATAAAACTGTTACTCCTGTGTATTCAAAATCATGTTTTCAATCATCCTGTAACTCTTTGTGCATTTAGAAATCATGCTTTATGAATTTTGTGCATTCTGAAATTATGTCTTAATCATTCTGCATTTTATATGTGCATATTAGATACCATGCTCTAGGACTCTTTCATTTGCTTAATCATTCGCCTCACATTTTACTTTTGTTTCGTGAGTTTTAGATGTTAAATGTGATGATTTATATTAATTTGAAGTGTTTTTATGTGTAGGAATTATTCGGGATCAATTGGGGGCGAAACGCGCGAAATTAGAGCCAAAACGCAAAAACCGGGCAAAATGGAGATTTTGGGCACCACAAGTAGCGCCCAGCACCACCTGTGGCGCTGTGGGAAGTACCTAGATTAGGAGTAGCGCCCTGGTGGGCGCCTGGAGCTACTCAGGGTACCGGTGACGGTATTTTCTCCTATTTTGCCCGGGACACGGTTATTTCGGCTTTAGACCTACCCAACACGTATAAAAGCAAGTCTAAGTTTATTTTTGAGGGGGTTGGACGCCAATTTGGAGGAAAAACACACACATCATCATTAGTAACCGAAGGATTCTCAGTTTTCTTCATCTTTTTCTAGTATTTACAATTAATTCAACACTTACTCGATTATTTGATTTTAGCATGAGTGGCTAAACACCCATTGTTCTGGGGTTGTGATTTATCCATGTATATTGTTGTTTGACATTAATTTAACCTTGATTTTAATTAACTCAATATATGGTTATTTTTTCAATTCTGTGTTTAATTGCTTAATTGTCTGGCCAGCAGTTAGGTTCTATATACTATCTATGTTAAGCTTTGGAAAGTCGTGTATATATTAGAGAAGAATTGAAGAGAGGATGATCTTAACCCTTCACGGGAGCGGATTTGTGGTTAGGATAGGGATATAACTAGTCACCGTGCTTAATTAAATATCATAATCTTAGTGCGTTCTAATAGATTAATTTCATAGGAATATAGGCATTAATATATTGAGAATAGGCTAGTAGTGCTTCGGGAGAAGGCTATGAGAGAAATTATCGATTAATTAGAAACCATGAGTGAATTATATGAAAGGGAGAGTTAATTAGAACACAAGACAAATGGTGAATCGATCACAACCCTGGAATATTTGTCTCTATTGAATACACAACAATCAACTCGTTACTTGATAATTAGTTATTTCTTAGAATCTTAGTATAGCATAGTTACATTATTGGATTTTTATTTTTGGCTTGATTAAATAACAATTATAGTGAATTTGTGAATAGTCTACACAAGTCTATGTGGGTTCGACACTCAATTTATCATTATATTATTTTTACGACCAGGTATACTTGCGTGTGCGTTTGGGAGAAACAAGTTTTTGGCGTCGTTGGCGGGAACTTGAATATAGATTAGTTTCTAGTTTTTCTTTTAATTTATTTATTTCATCTAGTCTAACGTTACTTGATCTTTTCTCTAATCTCTGGAACTTCGGTTGAATGCGTAGGGTCAGAAGCCAGGACAGACTTGACGACTTTGACCCCGAACCTGAGAGAACATTTCACAGGAGGTTGACGGAAGCAAGGGATACAGACAATATTCAGGACCTCATTCAAATTCTTGTGAACATGGCAGAGAACCAACACAAGGATGTTCAGCAGGTAGCAATGCCCAGTATTGCTAATGTTACCTCCAGCATCATGAAGCCCAGAATCACTGGGCACTTTGAGCTGAAACAGAGCATGATCTAGTACTTCACGCAAACGGGCAGTTTATGGGTCTTCCACACGAGGATCCACAACAACAATTCTGAACTTCTTGGAGATTAGTGATACTTATATCACTAACGGGGTCACACCAGATTATGTGAGGCTCACGCTTTTCCCGTTCTCTCTATTGAGTGAAGCAAAGCGATGGATAAAGGCAGAACCAGCTAATTCCATTACAACATGGAATGATTTGGCGAGAAAATTTCTGGCAAGGTTCTTCTCCTCAGGCAAGACTGCAAAGATCAGAAGTGAGATAGTCTCCTTTAAATAGAAAGCAGACGAATCTTTATATTCAGCATGGGAAAGGTTCAAGGGGCTACTCAGAGACTGTCCTCATCACAATCAGACAAACGAAGTGTTAGTTCACACTTTCGTTGAGGGGCTCCATCTCCAAACCAAAATTGTGGTAGATGCAGCAGCTGGAGGTCAGGTATTAGAGAAGAATTATGATGAAATATTTGCACTATTGAACAAATTCTCCAAAAGAAATCCGGATTGGCAAGGAGAGATGGGTAGGAATACGGTACAAAAATCATAAGGGTTTCTTGAATTAGATGTTGTTTCAGTCTTGTCAGCACAGATCTCTACGCCGACCAACCAAGTCAATCAGATGACCATGATCATTAACAAGCAACAAGCCCAGCCAGTGCAACAGATTCAAGTATTTTGTGATGTCTATGGAGAGGGTCACATGAGCAATCTAAGCCCAGCAAATCCAGAGTCTGTATATTTTGTGGGTAATGCAAATCGAGGACAAACAAATCATTATGGGAACACTTACAATCCCAACTGGAGCAACCACCCAAATTTCTCTTGGGGTGGAAATCAAGGCAATCATAATCAATATCGTCCTCAAGCACCTCAACAACAATACAAACCACCTCAGACTGAACAACAAGATAGCCTTGAAGAGATTATGAAGAGAATGATGGCCGACCAGCTAGTTTTCAATCAGAAATTAATGGCTGATCAGCAGGCCCAAGCAGTAGCAATGAAAAATTTAGAACGCCAAATGGGACAACTTTCCAGTGCCCAAAATACCAGACCATTAGGGGCTCTTCCTAGTGATATTGAGCCCAATCCTAAAGCTCAAGTCAATGCGATTACCTTGATAAATGGAAGAGTACTAGAAGAAGTTCCAAAGAAAAAGAAGAATACACCTCACCCTGAAGGAGAATTAGTTCCCAAGCCAGTTGAGGGGAATGAGAAAGATAGTAAAGGGCCCGAGCCAGTAATTGAAACAAGGCCACCACCTCCGTTTCCACAAAGACTGCCGAAGCAAAAAGATGATGCTAAGTACAAGAGATTCCTAGATATGTTGAGCCAAGTGAGTTGTAATTTTCCTTTGGTGGAAATTTTGCAAGAAGTGCCTAAGTATGCAAGGTATCTAAGAGATATTGTGGAAAACAAACGAAGACATGCAGAGTTCGAAACAGTTGCACTTACTGAAAAGTGTAGTGCAAAGGTTCAGAGTAAACTTCCTCCTAAGTTGAAGGTTCCTGGGTGTTTCAAAATTCCTTTGTCTCTTGGAAAACAAGAAGTTGGTAGAGCCCTGTGTGATTTAGGGGCTAGTATAAATTTTATGCCCTCTTCTTTGTTCAAGAAACTTGGATTGGGGGTGCTTAGACCTACCACAATCACTTTACAGTTAGCAGATAAGTGACTAGTTATGCCAGAAGGAATTATTGAGGATGTGTTAGTTCGAGTGGGAAAGTTTATTCTCCCTGCTGACTTTATTGTTCTTGATTACGAGGTAGATGAGGAAGTGCCCAATATTTTGGGGCGACCATTCTTAGATACTGGTGGAGCAATTATTGATACGAGGGCAGGGAAGTTAAAAATGAGAGTTCACGATGAAGAGGTCACTTTTAATGTGTACAAGGCACTTAAATTCCCCAATCATTATGAGGACATGTGCATGATTACTGTGGTCGACGTGAAGGGGATAGAGCAGAGTCCTTATGTGAATGGCAATGATCCAGAGGAGGTGGTGTTGCAAGCAGGGTGTAAAGATGATTGAGAAAAGAGTTAGAGATGAAAAAGGAGACCCGTTAAGGGCGTGAAAAAAGACTAGGCTTCATGGGAGAAAGAAGAAGAGAAAGAACCCATCCTGAGCAGAGTAAAAGAGTCATGCCACGACTATAAATAAGGCGCTTGTTTGGAGGCAACCCAACATGTATATCTTTTATTTTTATTTTTTTTAGTGTCGAGTTTTGTGTTGTTTTTATTTTGCAGAGTAGGGGAAGTCTGAGTACCCAAAGTTGAGGCTGAGAGGCATGTTTGAGCTTAAGTGTGGGGTCATCCCGACTCTAAATATTGAGAATCATGTCTGAGCTAGGCCCGAGAGGGTCTCAAGGAGTATTTCTCACCCTTAGTTTAATATTTTTCCTTGTGGTCATGCATCGAGGACTATGCATAACATAAGTGTGGGGTGGGGAAACTACTTTCTGAAGTGAAGTGTAATTATATAAAATTATTATGTTTTTAGTTAAGAAACGAAAAGAAAAATAAAAAAATAGAAAAAGTTTGGATTTTCCCGACGATTGATCTATTGGACAATTTTCTTGAGGAAAGTCCGATTAAAAAACAAAATGGCAAAAAGTTTTTTTAAATTTTTTTAGGATAGTTAGGTTTTATCCCTTGGTTTTTCTTTGGGCACCGGTTCTTTTCCAAGGGTGTAACTTGAACCGGGCACTTAAAATTATTTTTTAGAGTAGTTAGGAAGAAACTGTGTAACTTAGAAATACCCTTTGACATGTTTGGTGCTGTCATATTAGTTTATGACATACATTATGCTTTCCCTTGTATTTGGTTTGACATGTGATGCCTATGTAAAAATAAATAGCCTATTTTTTGACTCCTTAGCTCAATTGTTGGACTTGTAGGCCACATAGTGTAATATTACTTAATTCTCTCAATTATGTGTTCTTGCTTGACTTGAGAGTTGAAAAAAACCGTTGTGATTGTGTCATGTGCACTGTGTGATTGAGGTTTAGTGATTTTCTATGCTATCCTGTGTAGTCTAGAACTTTCCCTGTGTGTTAATTGAAGTGAAATTGTAAGTTATGCTAATCTAGGAGATGAAATAGGAATTTTCTTGCTTGATCATAGATGTGCTTGTCACATGAAAATTAAAAATTCCCATTGCTAGCCCCTTTGATCCTTTTGACCTTTTCTTTGGTACCCACATTACAAGTCGTACCCCTATTTTGTTCTTAAATTGAGATTTTTGCACCTCTTCCTTCTAAGGCATTTAGTCGCTAAAAGAAGTACGGTGATATATTGGGGAGTAGCTTTTGAGTGGAGCCATGGAAGGGCCCGTTGGTGCACTAAAATTGTATTCAAAAGTCACTAGCCATTGAACCGTCATGTATGGAGTGTGTGTAGGAAAGAAAGGGAAAAAAATGATAGTAAAAGTATGTACAAAAAGATACACACCTCCAATTTTCTTTAATTTGTGCTAGTGAAAATATAGAAGTGCTTAATTGAAAAAGGGCTATGTTGAATATGAGTTGTGGCAAGGGAATTGGTTAAGAAGAATATGTGTTGATTGTGAAGGTAGTGTATTAAAGTGATTAGGAGGGTTAGTCACTATTTCTAAATATATCCTACCCGTCCCTTAGCCTACATTACAACCTTAAAAGTCCTAATTGATCCTAGATTTGACTAACTTAAATTAGTAGAGATCTACACTAAGGGCAAGCTTATGGTATGACCACGGGATGCATATGAATTCTTTGTGAGAGTGAGTGAACTTTTGTTCAATTGTGTGATGTCCTTAAATTATGTTCAAAAGCATATTTGAATGTGTGGACTAGTTATATTCACTCTTTTGTTGTTGGTGAGGGAACATGATCTCTTGAGCAATTGGTAATGTTGTAAACTTTTTTGTTGGGTGATTGCATGAATTTAGAGAGCTTAGTGTTTACAAGTAGAATCTTGAGGTTTGGTGGTTGCAATTAGGTTGTTGGTATGATTGATTAAACTGTTACACTTGGGCATGTTTAAAGAAGGGGAAGAATGTGAAATTTTGTACGTTCATACTTGATTGCCAGTATCAATCCTAGTCAAGTGGTAAGGTGTGTGATTGAAAAGTAATATACTCCTTGGTAATGAACTTTGTACGTGTTGAAGGGTAGTAGATTGTCTCATTGCTCGAGGACGAGCACGAGTCTAAGTGTGGGGTGTTGATGTTTAGATTAAAGTGTATATATTTCTATGTATATCGCCTCATATTTTACTTTTGTTTCGTGAGTTAAGATGTTAAATGTGATGATTTATATAATTTGAAGTGTTTTTATGTGTAGGAATGAGTCGGGATCAGTTGAGGGCGAAACACGCAAAATTAGAGCCAAAACGCAAAAACCGGGCAAAACAGAGATTTTGGGAGCCACAGGTAGTGCCCCAGCACCACCTGTGGCGCTGTGGGCAGTACCTAAATTAGGAGTAGCACCCTGGTGGGCATCTGGTGCTACCCAGGGAGCCAGTGACGGGATTTTCTCCTATTTTACCCAGGACACGGTTATTTCGGCCCTAGACCTACCCAACACGTATAAAAGCAAGTCTAAGCTTATTTTTGAGGGGGTTGGACGCCAATTTGGAGGAAAAACACACACGGGACCATTAGGAAGCGAAGTATTCTTAGTTTTCTTCATCTTTTTCTAGTATTTACAATTAATTCAACACTTATGCAATTGTTTGATTTTAGCATGAGTGGCTAAACACCCATTGTTCTGGGTTGTGATTTATCCATGGATATTGTTGTTCGATATTAGTTTAACCTTGATTTTAATTCACTCAATATATGGTTGTTTCTTCAATTCTGTGTTTAATTACTTAATTGTCTGGACAACACTTAGGTTCTATATACTATCTATGTTATTCTTGGGAAAGACGTGTATAGATTAGAGAAGAATTGATGAGAGCACGATCTTAACCCTTCAAGGGAGCTGATTTGTGGTTAGGATAGGAATATACCTAGTCACCGTGCTTAATTAAATATTGTAATCTTAGTGTGTTCTAATAGATTAATTTCATAGGAATATAAGTGTTAATCTATTGAGAATAGGTTAGTACTGCTTCGGGAGAAGGCTATGGGAGAAATTATTGATTAATTAGCAACCATGAGTGAATTATATGAAAGGGAAAGTTAATTAGAACACAATACGAATGGTGAATCGATCACAACCCTGGAATATTTGTCTCTACTGAATATACAACAACCAACTCGTTACTTGATAATTAGTTATTTCTTAGAATCGCAGTACATCATAGTTACATTATTGGATTTTTATTTTGCCTTGATTAAATAACAATTATAGTGAATTTGTGAGTAGTCTACACAAGTCTCTGTGGGTTCTACACTCGATTTATCATTATATTATTTGTACGACCATGTATACATGTGTGTGCTTTTGGGAGCAACAATTATCCTATTTTAGATAAAACTAGTAACAATCCCTGCATATTTGTAACACCTAGAACAACATGCTTTTAGGTAAAACAACTTCTGAATTGTCTAAAGATTAACATGCATAAAAATCAGTAGGCAAACTGATTAGGCCCCTGCTTCTTAGTTTATAAAAAATAAAGCTGCATATTTTTGTGCATGGATACTAACTTAGAATCCTGCTTAGGATCCTGTCTAATAAAACGGCTTCTTGTTTGTGTTTGAGACGTGCTGATTATGTGCATTACTTGTGGAGGTAAATCTGGGCCTCATAACGACTTTCCTGCATTTATCTGATTAGTCTTATTTGTTCTTTCCTATCTCTTAGAATTTTATCCTTTCAAAACCTTAGGGGTCTGTCTAGAACTACCTATATCTAGAGGTCCTAAATTCCTCCAGGACCACAAGGAAGGGACGGGTAACAACACGCATAGAGATTGCTAAATAAACTCGCGTAATAACCGTTGAGTGGTGGGGTAAAGGGTAGATATGGATTTGATTACCGGTGTGCTAATGCCACATACCCCTCACTAAGGACTGATTACCGAACATTGCATTGATGTGATCCTATAGGATAAACAACTTAAGGCTCTTTTATCCCCTACATATGTGTGCTTAGACCATAAATCTTTCAAAATATTATCACATATGTGTGCTTAGACTGTGAATCTTTTCGAACCATTACTTGTTCCCACGTGTATACTTTGACTGCTTACTTGCTATTTGCTTAAATTCACAAAGTTTGTTTGGCCGGGCACCACAGTTGTGGACTTTGAGGGGTGCCTAACACCTTACCCTTGGAGTAATTTCAAGACCTTACCCAATCTCTGGTTATTCAATTAGTGTTATTATGACCCTTCATAGGTGCCCTAACACACCTTAATTCGTTAGGTGGCGACTCTTCAAATCCTTCACATCCCTTATCCCAAAAGGAAATGAGTTGTCCCAATAAAGTCAAAAACCATGACCGATCCGAAATGAGAGGAAAGAGGGGGGGGGGGGCGACACTCGATACTATTAGTACACTTAGATAATAATTAAGGGGAGGGTAATTGGGTAGTAAAGGATATGATCACCTTTGCACTAATGCTACGCGTAACACCTCTATTTGAAGAATGTTTACCAAGTATTGTACAGAAGTGGTCTGATAGGCTAATAAACATAGGATCTCTTTATTCCTGGTTTTAAAATAATCTTTAATTTTTCAAGTTGCTTTATGACTAATTCACTTAAATTGAGTTTGGCTGGGACCCACCATTGTGGACCTCGAGGGGTTCCTAACACCTTCCCCTCAAGATAATTTCGAGCCCTTACCCAATCTCTGGTAACATAAACCGGTTTATGAGTTATCTGCTTTGGTTCCCTAACACGCCTTAAATCTGTTAGGTGGCGACTCTTCAAATTCAATACCCCTTCCCAAAAGGAAATGGGTTTTCCCAAAATATCGAAACCCCAATTTCGCGAGAAAAATGGGGGGCGCGACACCTGTGGTTGGGATCGGATCTGATCGGCCTCAGGAACCATGTTTCCGTGAGGTTTATCGACCTTTAGAAGATCGCTAATATGCATCATAATCATATTTTGATTTATCCATGTTCTTTTATCGATCCCAACCCTTGGTTGATGCTGGGAACCCGAGTTGATCATCTTCTATCCTTATCTTTGACTCATAACAGTTATGGACATCCACCCATGTAGTTTCTTGGAACTCGAGCATGCTTTCTTTCAGCTTCCGGGAGGCATCAGAGTTCCTTGGGTTCAACCTCTTTGTAAATGCCTCAACTACTGCCACGACTGATAACAACATCCTTGCTCTCTAGAACCTAATCCCGAACTCATGCACAATTCAAACTCTCCTTGCAAAATTCTGAATATATCCGCCTTATGGGCCTGGACCTTCTTGGCCCGGCATGGGTTTTGATAAAAGAATATGCGAGCATCTCAAAGGAATCTATTGAGTGTTCGGGTAAGAGTGAACACAATTTAAGGCCACCTTCATAAGAGTTTCACAAAAATTCTTTAGCAGGACCGACTTAATCACATGTTGGGCCAAGTCATTTCCTTTCACCGTCGTTGTGTAGGTTGTGATGTACTCCTGAGGTTCTAAAGTCCCATTATACTTCGGTATGTCCGGAATTTTAAACTATTTTGGAATCTATTCTGGTGTTGCGCTCAATTTGAATGTCAATTGGGTGTACTTCTTTGACTTTGGCCCTTCACACCGATTGTGCGCCAGAAATTTGATCCATTTGAGCGTGGAACTCTTTCGCGTTCTGATCTATCGACTCGTTTATTTCCCTCATGATTCTCATGAGTTCGATTTTGAAGGGATCATTTCCGCTTTTGTTATCGCACCTGTTGCCGATCCCCCGACCCCGTCAAAGCCGACCTCACCCTTGTGGTGTTGTTATCAACTCTATAAGTTATTTGATTTCCGGTAGCGTCGGGAGGAACAAGGCCTCTTCTATTCGCGCTGTTCGAAGCACGTGGCAGTTCCTTCTTTAGTTTCGTCATGGCCTGGTCTTGCCTTGAGTGTTGGCCCAAGATGGTCTTTTGTTGCTCCTTCAAGATCCTTACTGTTTCTTTTACGTGCTCGTCCTCGGTATCATCGGGAGTCGTCTCCCGCATATGTCGGGGATAATGCTTGTCATGGACTAGAGTTGCTACATCCTCCTCGTTGAGGGTGTCACTGATTGAATCCTAATGTTGAGAAAGATTTTGCTGCGCCTCAACATTGTGTGTGATTTTGACATCGTTAGTTGCCATTTTTTCGATTTTTGCTGTGAAATAAAGAATTAAACAATTTAGTAATATATGGAAAGATCAGCTCAATTACACAGTTGTCTAAGCCCCACGGTGGGCACAAAACTATATTTGTAAACCGGTATAGTTGAATTTGTTACGTGGTTTATAGACAAGCGAGTTGATTAAATCCTAAAATGATAAATAAATTAAATGAATATATGATACTTTGCGCTGAAATGGAATGAAATAGCAGGCAGACTGGTTCCGGTAGCAAGGATTTCGAAGACAGCGATAAGAATATTACTAGACAAAAAATAATATATTATTTAACTTGCGAATAATGTGTGGCATATGTTTTTGTCAGAAATTGTGTCTATAATGGTTGTTGAAGCCCCTATTTATAGTTATACCTTGGGAACAAGATCCTAGGATCAAATCCATTTTAAATGACAATAATAGGGGCCATTGATGAATATGTAAGGGCAGGCCATGAATACCAAAATACTCTGCAAAAATTGTATATTTAATATCGAGGAATATTTTTCACTAAATGTCATCTGGTGATAAACATTTTTTTCTTCCGTTGACTATGTTCCCTTCGGATGCCAACTGAAGTTGTTGTCATCGGTCTTGGTTTCCACTCACTTCATCTTCCATCCGCCTCCAGTTCCACATGTCATGTAATCTTTCGAGCATTTAATATAAACCAACAATACCCTATATAGTATAATTAGTAACAAAATACAACAATATTCTTCTGTGTTACAACCCATATTCATTTACGTTCGTTCATGCCATAAGTTAGTCAGCATAAATATGAGAAGAGATTATCTTTGAGATGATAAGAAGTTAATCCTAATTGTCTTAAATAATACAAGAGTGTATAAGGGTGATTAACAAGTATTAGAAGTTAAACAAATCAAGGATGTTGTAACCCGTATTGTTGGTAGAACTATGGGTGCTTAATATTCTCAAGAGATCGTTTTTTAAGGTATTTGAATGACATAATATCCGTATCATAAGTCTCAAAGTCAAACGAGTTATGAAATAAAAGTCGACAAGAGTTGTCGCGACTTAGGTTCATAATTTTACTTAAACTTTAGGTCAAATGTTACTAAGCTTTTCTCTCAATCTACTTGGAATTACGGGGTGATATACCCACCAAATTGAATATCTATGAGTCTAGTTTCCAGCTCATCTAATCCTTCATCGATACGATATTAGAACTGAGAGATATTCGCATTTTTGCGAGATTGCGCTAAGCACCTCTCTTATTCTTATGTTATCAATGTTGTTGGTACTTTCTGATTCTTATAAGATTATTGATGAAGAGTTAGTCCTAATAACGTGTACGGAGAATATTGACCTTACGTCACTCTGAAAGGTTCAGAATATGATTCCAAAGAGTCCTACATGCATTATAGATATATGTATGTACTTTACTCTACCGAGCCGCGCTATAGTCGATCGGGTATGGCACCTATTGTTCAACCACAGATCAGTTGGGTTTTACCGAGCTCCACGTGGCCACGTACGTTTTACCGAGCCTATTATGGTCGGGTATGATATGATGATGATGATTCCCATAGAGGCGTATGTTTTAATATTTTATGTATATGTATGTATGTATCACGCATGTCATGTCAGTAGCCCTCACAGGTACCCAGATGTTACAGGTTGTATATTCTCTAGCCCTTTTTACATTACTGTTATTACTTATGCTTTCGTGCCTTACATACTCAGTATTTTATTCATACTAACATCCTCTTTACGTGTGGACGTTGCATGTCATTATGCAGGTCCTGATACACAGGTAGACACAGCTCCCCCACCACAGTAGGCTTCCCAGTTCAGTGGTTGTTGGCGAGATCCCTTCTTCGGACTTGCCGTGGTCTTGGTATGCATTTTTGTTATATAAATTATTGGTATGTCGGTGCCCTATTCCGGTAATGTTGCATCACTTATGCTCCTTTAGGCGCTCATAGATAGGTGTCGACTCATGTATAGTTTGGTATGCCTTGTTTGCTAATTTTTGTTGTATATCCTTTCATGGCAGCGTTGTAGCTCGTACCTTATATGTAGTTTTTTAGTAGTCTTGTCATCCCATGAGATGTATGTTCATGCCCTTATCTTTCATTGTTGATTGTTCATGATCCATATCTACTGTTTATATTGATCTCATCAGCCCTTAATAAAGAAGATTAGATAAAATGTTCGTTGGTGCTCGGCAAGTATGGCCCGGGTACTAGTCATGATCCTCCAGTTTGGGTCGTGACAAACTTGGTACTAGAGCAGGTCTGTCCTAGGGGTTGTCTATGAGCCGTGTCTAGTAGAGTCTTGATTATGGATGTGTAGCGCGCCACATTTATAATCAGGAGACTACATGACATCTAGGGTTGTTTCCTTCTTCCTTAATCTAGATCATGCGTAGAGTTGAGTCTTTAGTGTTCGTATCTAATATTAACCTTGTTTTCTTTTAGCGATGCCTTCGACTAGGAAGGAAGCAATTAGTAGATGGCTTGATATAGCTGTGGGAGAGGGTGCCAGTCAATTGCCTCAAGCCAGAGCAGGCCAAAGTGAGGCTCAGAATAAGATGTCGTCTCATATCTCATCTACTCCGTCTCATCTAGAGGATATTAGGATGCACCTAGAACCACTAGTTCCTCCGTCTAGCACTACAGACCAGGATATGCGGAGTGCTGTGCAGTTGCTGACTAGCTTAGTAGCTGCTCGGCTCAGAGGCAAAATACCGGTGTTGTTGATAAATCGGATAGTACGAGAGTTGGTGATTTTATTAATCTAGACCCTCCAGTGTTTACGGATCAGACCCCAAGGAGGACCCGCAAACTTTTATTAACCAGGTTCATCGTACACTACGGGTTATTCATGCTACAAATACAGAGGCAATAGAGTTGGCTTCTTATCGGTTACCGGATTTAGCGATCTTCTATGATAGTTGGGAGAGATCCGGGGGTCTGAACGCCCCTCCAGTTGTGTGGAAGGAATTTTCTTAGGCCTTTCTTCGTTACTATTTGCCAGTTGAGATACGACGAGCTAGAGCTGATGAGTTCTTCAACCTTACAGAAGGTAATATGAGTGTGTGAGAGTATAGCACGTAAATTGATTCTTTAGCAAGGTATGCTCCTCATATGGTGGCCGAGATGAGTGATAGGGTGTATATGTTCGTGAACAGATTGGGATCACATCTGATAAATGAGTGCACGACAGCCTCCTTGGTGGAAGGCATAGATATTTCCCGTATTTAGGCTTATGCCCAGACCCTAATGGATCGTAAGCGCCAGCAAAGGGCAGATAGGGAGCAAGATAAGGGCCAGAATAAGGGGGCAAGAGTTTTAGGGTATTCTCATGACTTCAAAGGTAGTGTTAGGCCCCAGCCTTCGAGGAGTTTGGCGCCACCTATAGCTAGTGCTCCTCCAAAATATCAGAGGCCTCGTTATGATCGATTTACCTATTCTGGTACAGGTCAGAGTTCACGGGCATCAGGCTCACCATATCATAGGGATACTAGTCAGACGAGAACCCAAACACCCCGTTGTGATCAGTGTGGCAAGGACCACTTTGGATTGTGCCATCAAGGTTCTGATGCGTGCTATTCTTGCGGATAGCCTGGCCATATGATGCGGGATTGTCCTAATAGAGAAGGTGGTGGTATGGCTCAGCAAACTAGATCTGTGTCTGGTTCTTCCTCATCAGTTCAACTTCTAGCACGAGGTTTTCAGCAGTCGACAAGTCGTGGTAGAGGTAGAGGTGCAGTGCTGAGTTAGAAACATACGCTCTAGTAGGTCGACAAGATCTCGAGTCGTCTCAGGATGTTGTTACAGGTATATTGTCTGTGTTTTCTTACAATGTATATGCTTTGATTGATCCGGGATCTAAATTATCATATGTTACACCTTTTGTGGCTAATAAGTTTGGCGTTGAACCTGAATTGATAAGTAAACCACTTGCGGTAACTACTCCGATAGGAGATTCTGTGATTGCTAGAAGGGTATATAGAGGTTGCACAGTGATGATTTGTAGTCGTCAAACCTCCACGAATTTATTTGAATTAGAAATGGTTGATTTTGACGTGATAATGGGAATGGATTGGTTGGCCTCATGCTATACAAATATTGATTGTCGTACGAAGATGGTTAGGTTTCAATTTCCTGATGAACCCGTCATTGAAGAAAGGGAACATTGCTACACCGAAAGGTAGGTTTATTTCCTATCTTAAATCAAGGAAGAGGATATCAAAAGGGTATATTTATCATCTCGTTCGCATTAGGGATGCAGAGATGAAGCCGCCTACTCTACAATCAATCCCCATGGTCAATCAATTTCTAGATATTTTCCCATGTGAACTCCCAGGCATTCATCCTGAAAGGGAGATTGAGATTAGCATTAACGTGTTGCCTGACACTCAACCCATGTCTATTCCTCCTTACAGGATGGCCCCGACAGAGTTGCAAGAGTTGAAGGCACAACTGAATGACTTGCTGGATAAGAGCTTTATTAGGCCTAGTACTTCACCTTGGGGTGCGCCAGTCCTGTTCGTACGGAAGAAAGATGGGTCGTTAAGGATGTGTATTGATTATCAACAGTTGAATAAGTTTACCATAAAGAACAATTACTCCCTTCCAAGGATTGACGACTTGTTTGACCAATGCCAGGGTGCCAAGTGTTTCTCGAAAATTGACTTACGTTCAGGGTATCATCAGGTGAGGGTTAAGGAGAATGATATTCCAAAGACGGCCTCCAGACAAGATATCGGCACTTTGAGGTCTTGGTGATGTCGTTCAGGCTAACAATTGCCCCAGCAACTTTTATGGATCTCATGAATACTGTATTTAGGCCCTATCTTGATGTGTTCGGGATCATATTCATTGATGACATTTTGGTGCATTCTCGTTTGGAGGCGGAACATGCGGGCCACTTGCGGATAGTATTACAGACGCTTCAGGATCGTAAGTTATATGCTAATCTCTCCAAATGTGAATTCTTGCTGAACTCAGTAGCATTCCTTGGCCATGTGATATCTGACGAGGGTATTAGTATCGACACTCAAAAGATCGATGCAGTAAAGAATTGGCCGAGACCTACAACACCATCAAAAGTTCGCTGCTTCCTGGGGCTAGCAGGATATTATAGGCGATTTTTAGAACGGTTTTCCTCTATATCAGCACCATTGACTAACTGAACATAGAAAGCTACTAAGTTCTAGTGGTATGACGCTTGTGAACGAAGTTTTCAGGAGTTAAAGAATCGATTGACATCTGCGCCAGTGCTCACTTTCCCAGAAGGAATAGAAGGTTATGTGGTATATTGTGATGCCTCAGGTATAGGTTTGGGGTGTGTATTGATGCAACATGGGAAGGTGAATTCTTATGCATCAAGACAATTGAAGAAGCATGAAAAGAATTACCCTACTCATGATTTGGAGTTGGCTGCAGTAATATATGCTTTGAAGATATGGCGGCACTACTTATACGACGTCCATGTTGACATCTACACAGATCACAAGAGTTTACAATACATCTTCAAGAAGAAGGATTTGAATTTGAGGCAGCGTAGGTGGCTTGAATTACTTAAAGATTATGATGTCGATATATTGTACCATCCCGGTAAAGCCAATGTTGTGGCAGACACTCTTAATCGTAAGTCAATTGGAAGCTTAGTACACATTAAGGAAGGTAGACATGGGTTGACTAAAGAGCTTCATCAGCTAGCCAATATGATAATTAGATTGTTAGACTCTGATGACGGAGGGGTTACTGTACAAAATACATCAGAATCATCTTTGATAGCCGAGGTAAAAGCACGGCAACATGAAGATCCTACCTTAGTACGATTGAGAGAGAGAATTCAATAGTGTAAAATTACGGCTTTTGAGATCGGAGCAGATGGGGTACTGAGATACCAGGGCCAGTTATATGTGCTTGATGTGGCAGGGTTGAGAGAGAAGATTATGATTGAGATTCATCAATCCCGATATTCCATCCATCCCGGCTCGACAAAGATGTATCATGATGTTAAGGAGCAGTATTGGTGGGATAACATGAAGAAGTCTATTGCAGAATTTGTATCCCAGTGTCCTAATTGTCAACAAGTAAAAATTGAACATTAGAAACCCAGTGGATTTCTTCAGAATATCGAGATTCCCACCTGGAAATGGGAGGTGATTAATATGGACTTCATTATTGGATTACCTCGCTCGTATCATAAGTTTTACTCTATATGGGTGATAGTTGATCGACTTACAAAATGTGCCCATTTTCTGCCAGTTAAGACAACTGACACAACTGGAGATTATGCAAAGTTGTATATCAAGGAGATTTTTAGGATTCATGGTGTGCCGATATCTATTATATCAGACCGAAGAGCACAATTTGCGGCTAACTTTTGGAGGTATTTTCAAAAAGGTTTAGGCACACAAGTGAATCTCAGCACTGCATTCCATCCACAAACTGAGGGACAAGCTGAACGTACCATTCAAACACTTGAAGATATGCTACGAGCATGTGTTCTAGATTTCAAGGGGAATTGGGATGATCATCGTCCACTCATAGAATTTGCCTACAATAATAGCTACCATTCCAGTATTAAAATGTCCCCGTACGAGGTACTATACAGGAGGAGATGTAGATCACCACTTTGATGGTTCGAAGTTTGTGAAACAGAACTATATGGGCCACATTTGATTCACCAAGCCATTGAAAAGGTGAAACTAATACAAGAGCGATTGAGGACGGCACAGATCAGGCAAAAGTCTTATTCTGATGTCTGACGTCGTGATCTGGAGTTTGAGGTTGGTGATTGGGTTTTGCTGAGGATCTCGCCAATGAAGGGTGTTATGCGTTTTGGCAAGATAGGGTAAGATGAGTCCGCGGTATATCGGTCCGTACAAAATTCTTCGATGAATTGGACAGGTTGCTTATGAGTTAGAATTTCCATCTGATTATGGGATTTTTCCACCCGATATTCCATGTACCTATGTTGAGGAAATGTATTATAGACCCTTCCCGGGTCGTCCCTATAAAAGATGTACAAGTTACAGGATATCTATCATATGAAGAAGTGCCAGTGGCTATATTAGATCGACAAGTCCGCAAGTTGAGAACAAAGGATGTAGCTTCTGTCAAAGTATTGTGGAGGAACAAGAACATGAAAGAAATGACATGGGAAGAAGAAGAGGAGATGTAGTCTAAATAGCCTTACATGTTCAATAATGAAGATAAAGAGGATGCCAAGGGAACGCTGGACGCATTTGAATGTGAAACAACTCTATGAGGTAAGAAATAGCTTGAGAATACTCTTCCTTAACACACAATGGTGATATGCAGATAATGTACATATCCATAATTGTTTGTGTAGTCTTTCAGGGAAATATGTTGGGTTGCTTGCATGTTTTTCTAGTATCCATTTTATAGGGGGAAATCTCGGCCGGAAATTTCCGTTGGAATCCACGATGATTTAGGCTTCCCATAAACCCTTACATTCGAGGGCGAATGTTCTTAAGGAGGGGGGGGAGGTGTTACAACCCATATTCATGTACGTTCGTTCATGCCATAAGTTAGTCAACGTAAATATGAGAAGAGATTATATTTGAGATGATAAGAAGTTAATCCTATTTGTCTTAAATGATACAAGAGTGTATAAGGGTGATTAATAAGTGTTAGAAGTTAAACGAATCAAGGATGTTGTACCCCGTATTTTTGGTATACCTAGGGGTGCTTAATACTTTCAAGAGGTCGTGTTTTAAGGTATTTGAATCAAATAATATCCGTATCATAAGTCTCGAAGTCAAACGAGTTATGAAATAAAAGTCGACAAGAGTTTTCGCAACTTAGGTTCATAGTTTTACTTAAACTTTAGGTAAAATGTTACTAAGTTTTTCTCCCAATCTACTTTGAATTACGGGATGATATACCCACCAAATTTGATATCTATGAGTCTAGTTTCCAATGTGTCTAACCGTTCATCGATACGATATCAGAATAGAGGGATATTCATATTTTTGCGGGACTGTGCTAAGCACCTCTCCATGGGTCCCACATAGTCGGTTTAAAAGAGATGGATATATATAATATGCTTAGAACCCGTTTTAATTCATTCATTTTCATTATATTTAGACCTTATAACCCTAGAAACACCCTCTTAAGGTTCTCTCAATATTCAAGACCAAAACAAAGGGCAAACAACACAAATCAAGTGTCGGGAATCCCGTGGCGCTAGTAAGTTTCTTGTTCTTCTTGTTGTTGTTCATTTTGTGTTGTTCAAGCTTGTGTGGGAGGTTTTTTTAAAGGGATTATGTTCTTTAAATACTGCCTCAAGTTTTTAATATCAACCCTAAGTGATTTCAAGCCTTCTAAAGTGATTCTAGTACTGAAAAACTCTAATTGATTGCTAGTTTTGCTTCCCTGTTGTTGTGGCAGCATGGGAGGGATATTTCGTGGAAAATTAAGGTCAATATGGAGTTGTTCTTTCTGTTTAAAGGTGAAGAACCTCTTACTCTACATGTATTAAAGATTATCCAAGTTACGGCTAAGTCATTGAAGCTAGAACTTGTGAAATATACATCGAAAGGCTTGATAGGAATGTTGTTGGTTGGTGGACTATTTTGGGAGGCTCAATATGATTATTGATGTTGTTTGGGTGTTTTATGATCGTTTTGACTTGTGTGAAGTCATATGTATATGGGAAGTTCTGTCCGTTTCATCGTAAAATATGTTATGGTCGATACATAATAGTTACGACGCTTAAACGATAACGATAGTGTCGTTTCTCTTATTGTAGATTAAGGAGTCGTGACATTTGCATAGCTTGAGGTTGGGCAGTATATATACAAGGTATGTGAGGCTATCCCTTTCCTATTTTTACACGACTCCGATTATACATAATGCAATGAACAAGCTTCCAAAGATACTCTACTCTTAGAAGCTAGTAGTACTTACATTGTTTTCCTTGTTATGGAACAATGATGTTGAGGTTGATTCTCTTATTCTTATGTTATCAATGTTTTTGGTACTTTCTGATTCTTATAAGATTCTTGATGAAGAGTTAGTCCTAATAACATGTACGGAGAATATTGACCTTACTTCACTCTGAAAGGTTCAGAATATGATTCCAAATGGTCCTACATGCATTATAGATATATGTATCTATTTTACTCTACCGAGCCGCACTATAGTTTGCCGGGTATGGCACTTATTGTGCATCCACTGATCAGTTGGATTTTACGGAGCTCACGTGGCCAGGTACATTTTACCGAGCCTATTACGGCCGGGTATTGCGTGTGTTTGAAAAGCTTATGTATATGTATGTATGTATGTATCATGCATGTCATGTCAGTAGCCATCAGAGGTACCCAGATGTTACAGGTTGTATATTATCCATCCGTGTTTACATTACTGTTCTTACTTATGCTTTCCTGCCTTATATACCAGTACTTTATTCGTACTGACGTCCTCTTTATTTGTGGACACTGCATGTTGTTTTGCAGGTCCTGATAGACAGGTAGACACATCTCCCCTACCACAGTAGGCTTCCCAGTTCAGCGGTTATTGGCGAGATCCTTTCTTTGGATTTGCCGTGGTCTTGGTATGCATTTTGTTATAGATATTATGGGTATGTCGGGGCCCTGTTCCGGAAATGTTGCATCACTTATGCTCCTTTAGAGGCTCATAGACATGTGTCGACTCATGTACAGTTTGGTGTACCTTGTTTTGATTAATTTTTGTTGTATAGTCTTTCATGGCAGCGTTGTAGCTCGTACCTTATATGTAGTTTCTTAGCAGTCTTGTCATCCCATGTGATGTATGCTCATGCCCTTATCTTTCATTGTTTATTGTTCAGGATCCATATCTACCATTTATATTGATCTCATCATCCCTTAAAGATAATAAAGATTAGATAAAATGTTTGTTAGTGCTCGACAAGTATGGCTCGGGTGCTACTCATGATCCTCCAGTTTGGGTCGTGACATTTTGGTTGGGTGATAAAGGTATTAGTAATTGAAATAGGTTAAGTAGATTAAATAAATATAACTAAATTTTGATTGTTCCTCTTCGTAGATTAAAAAGATATCCAATCATCTAATTAACCTTGACAAATGAGCCACCGTCAATAATCCACGCTGATCTCATTCATTGCTTTATTTATTCATGTATAATAGTTTAGTCAAAACTTTTTTTGGAAATATATAATGATATTATTTTGCAAAATCGTATACTACATGACTCGACATACACGTGCAATGCACGTGCCGAAAAACTAGTAAAAGAATAAAAAGGAATTCACGGTTTCGAATTTCGGCGCCCACAATTTTTGTTTCAAAACATCATCTTCATAATTAATGCGTAATATATTTCAAATTTCAGAGCAGTATTTCAATTATGGGTGTTAACCGGACGGGCTGGTCCGGGCTGGACACAAAAAAAATAGCACGTCTGGTTATTGTTCCGGCCTGGTTAGTGGGCTGGATGAACTGGCTGGTAATGGGTTGGGACATTCCGGTCTAATTAAGTCTCGTCTGTGTTCGAGCTTAACGGGTCTGCACCGGGCTGGTTTACTTTTGTTTTTTTTATATATATTTTTTGTTTTTCTAAGTATTTGCAAACTTTTAAGTCTTAGAATTAAACTTTAAAGTTTAACGTTCAAAGTTTTAAATTTGAAATTTGAAATTTAAAATTCTGAAACTTAAATTTGAAAGTAAGTGGCTACAACAAATTATCTAATAAGAGTAATAGGCAATATGTAAGGATTAAACAACAAAGGCTTTCGTTTTATATTTTCAATGAATAATAAATAATACTTCAAACTAATTTGCAAGTTCTATTTTGATTTTTTTAACTTGCAAATTGAAAGTTTATAACAATTATAAATAATAATAAAGAGTACATCGCATGCTTTGCATCATTTTTGTAAGTTCATCCATGTCAACATGAGGTTCTTAGTTTCCGGCATTGTTTGAATCGGAACCATAAACCATTATATCTCCAGTTTCTTGGTTCTTCGCTTCATCTACATCTTCATGCCCTTGATTTCGCCGTTCTAATATTATCCAATCTCTAGAGCACACTAGAATTTTCAAAGTGTTGCTGCCTAATGAATGAGGGGCATTTGCTGCCTTGATTGGCAAAATGCGCTTTTTGATGAAACTCTTGAAATCGGCACATTTAGCACGTCTCGAGCCACGACCGAAAGAACAGGAAATTGGTTTGAGTTGCTCCTCCACCAACTCAACGGTAGAAATTCCTTTGTGCAGGTTATTGTTGACTTTTGCAAGTAGAATCGGAGTTCATCAATATTCCTGCTACTGGTTTATTGATGCTCTCCTAGTGTAGACCAAATAAAATAATCTTCAATACCATCATTATCCTCAAAAGCACCGATCCCAGATGTGGAAGCTGAATTCGACGGAATATTCGTATCCACAATAGCAGAAGCATCAAGAATATTAGCATAATAATTATATAATGTTTGTAAATATTTGTGTAGATCAGAAATACAAGTTTCAATATCAGGGGTTTCAGTTGGTCAAATATCCATATAAACATATCAAACAGTGATTAATTAACGACAAGTGGGCATTTAGATAGAAGGGTCTAAAAGAACCAATTAGGTAAATAGGGGGAAATGTGTAGAAATATTTATTAAATTTATCTAGCATAGATTTAACAACGGAATTATATCCTTCTTTCTTCTTCAATATGGAGTAAAAGAGAAATTTAAGCAATATGAACTAAACCATTTGGAATAGTAAGGATAATAAGCTCCAGAAAACTCAAGTGTCGCTACATAAAAGTTTTGTAAATATTTTAAAACATCTTCAATGACATCCCAAGTTCTAGATGTTAACAAACGGTTAGAATCGGTACAATGAGAATTAGCAACTTCAGTTATAGGCATTTTATATTTATCAACATCTTAAGAATAAATAAGTATAATTCCACCTAGTAACTATTTCTTCAGGCATGAGACTTGGTTTTAGTCCATAATGTACACATTTTTCCTTAAATGCATTTAATCTAGCACTTCTATTATTTCGTTGGATTACACCAACAACTCTTCTAACTAAAGTGATCTCATCTCTAAATAATTCAAGGCCACTCTTCATGATTAAATTATAAATATGACATGCACACCTAACATGGAATATTTTAGGGTGTGTTGGGTGTAGATGCAATTTCAATATTGTAATAATAACGTTATTGTTAGAAGCACTATCAAATGACATACACAAAACTTTTTTTAAAATATTGTAAAATATAGGAACTTCATGGATAGTATTACTTATAAATGCACCAGTATGACTTTAATCTTCATCATATTCAAAAGCAATAATACGTTTTTGCATACAAAAATTATCATCTATCCAATGGCATGTAACAGTCAAATAATTATTTCCACTAACAGCACGACCAATATCAGAAGTAAGAGAAACTCTACAAGAAAGACTATCAAACAAATAACAGATATATGTCTTATATTGTCCAAAAACCTAAAGATATCAGCTCTACAAGTACTTTTAGGAATACCTTTAAACAAAGTGTTATAAATTCTTTGAATATAAGTAACAAGATATGGTGAAGCAGCAAAACTAAAAGGTAAACAACCTAGAACAATTATTTTAGTTAATTCTTCCCGATTTTTTACTATATCGTATTTACCCATTAAACCGCCAGTACTCGGGTTAAGTTCTAGTTCCCCACCTTCCTCATCAGCACCCCATGCAATAGGGTGATTATCTACCATGTGCCTACGAAGTTGACTCGTTCCCCCTGCCTTACCTCCGGTCCCATGTTTATAATTTTTCTTACAAATTTTACATCTTACATAATTTTTATCTTCTTCTAGTCTTTCAAAATAATTCCAACACTTCTTAATCTTTGATTCCTCTTAATAGGGAGGGGAGGCCTACTTGTATTACTACGACCGCGTGAGTTTTACTAGCATTACCAGGTGTAGCTGGTGATGTTTCAAGATTATTAGGTGATTGAATATCATCTAAATTGTCATCTAAATTATCATCTATACCATAATTTTCTTGAAGTCACTCATAATCTACATTTATGTTTTCAGGTAATCTTTCAGAAATATGTGTAAAGCTACTAGAAAAACCAGCACCACCTCTTGATCTTTTAGAAGTTTTACACTTACTACTACCACCCATACTAGTACACACTTTTTTGGATGCTACAAATATATCCATTATGTAAATTAAATTAATAATTCCATATAATAAAATAAAAGTATACACCAAAGAAGAGAAAGAGATGGAACGAGTGTATCGGGATTCCGAATGCCGCACTAAATTTGATATCAAACTTCAGTTGATAGACTGATACTTGATATTTGATGATATTGAATATTGATACCACACTTCACGTGAATACTTGATATTTCTTAATTATAATTTTGTAGTGACTAAAGTAAACATTTGTTAAAACTTGAAATATTAATTGAGAATTTAAGAGCAACAAGCAATATTATCAAGAGAGAATTGAGAGATAATTAGAGTAGTAAGAGAGCAAATTGTAAGAAAAAAATAAAGAAGGGGGCTATTTATAGTTTTTTAAAAGGCTAAAATGGTACCAATTATTAGGGGTGGGGGGCTATTCTCTTAAGGGGTAGGCCGAAATGGCCATTTTTGCAAAGAATGATTGTTGCATAGCGGTCAATTGTTTTATTTGACCGTTGGCAATGGTCAAAAAAAAAATTTTTAAAAATTTATAACAGTAACGGGGCTGGACCGGGTTACAGCCCGGTAAAACTGAGCTAACCGTGATCGTATCTGGGGGAGGGGAGGATGGACACATTGTGTTAAGTTACACGGCGCCTTCCTGAGATTCCTTGAAAGCGAAACGTAAGGCTATGCAATTGATGTCAGTGCAGTTGTTGTACGCCAACTGAGGTCCCCTCCGTACGCTAGACGAGATTGTCAGTGTCGTACGGGAAAAACAATGCCAAGAGCAATTGAGAGAACAAAAATGAGAATTGAAAGAAAGATAGATTGCAATAATGAAAGCTATTACAGAAAGGCAACGCGATGTCGAGGGGGAGAGACACCAGTACAGAGAATTGTTTGCTTGCTAGAAAGTTTTGAATGCTTGATCCCCCCTAATAATGCTTTAAAAAAATAAACCAAAGTTACAAGACTTGACCTAAATAAGCTAGAAAATTATAATGAAAATCCATGGAATAAAATTACTCTATATTTACAATGAAAATAACTTGGTTTTCTACAAGGTAGAAATAGGTCTGTTTCCAGCAACCTTGTCTTTGGCATCATAATCTGCACATGCAGCGCTGTTGGCAGCTGCCTGCGATGGGCGCTGGAGAGGGATATCAGTGGGGCGACAGAGGCACATGCGCGCTTATCACTTGGCGCAGCCAAAACCATGGGGCTGTCTGTGGCGCTTGGCATTGTGAAGCTTTCCAGGATGCCACGGGACACATCCAAGAGGTCGTGGGGCATGAATGGAAAGCCGCCCATGACATTCTTCCCCACCTGATTTGGCGACATCCTCGGTGCGTTACTTGCAAGATAATATTCAATTAGGCTCTTGTAGGATTTGAGGTTTGTTCCCCTCTCCCAAATATTCTCCTGTGCATCACAATTTTGCCATTTCACCAAAAACTCTTGGTGATCCTTCCTTGAAGCGTGAATCACCTGATCATCAAGTATAGCTTCCACACGCCTTTTCCTGGTTTAATTGGGGCCTCGAATATTGGGTATTGTAAGTTGGCTCCGTGAGAAGGCTGACATGGAAGACGAGATAGATTTTCCACCAAGCTGGGGTATCCACCTGGTATGCAACTTTCCCAATGCGCCTTTCAATGGACAAGAATCTAATGTATTTTTGCAATAGGCGAGTGTCATGCCTCTTCATCCGCTTTTGGGCTTTGACTAGATAGCTTTGCACTATCTCAAAATTTTTCTTCCATTCTTTTGAAAAACTAGCAGCTCGAGTAGATTTTGACATGTTTGGTGCATTCACAGTGTGTGGGAGTAGTGGTTGCTGCCTGGTAACAATTTCAAAAGTGCTTTTGTTTGTACTAGAGCTCTTTTGGGAATTGAAACACAGTTAAGCATCATCCAGAAGCTTCACCCAATTCTTTTGTGATCACATCACAAAGTGGGGGAGATATTCCTCCAACATACCATTGAACCGCTTCGTCTGTCCATCATATTACGGATGAAAACTTGAGCTGTGACTCAATTTTTACCCGAGGCACTTAAAGAGTTGGGTTCAAAAGTTTCTTATAACGACCCGACTGGTTATTTTGCGTTATCGAACCACGTTCCCCTAAATGAAACTTCCCATAGCGGCTTATTATGATCTATGACTTGCGAGCACTGGTGGTTCACGATTCGGAAGTATATAGAGTGCTATAGGAACACTTGGTTCCTTAAGGTTGGACTTTAAGGCCATGTTTGACTTCGGCAAATATTTTGGGTAAACGACCTCGGAATCGAGTTTTGACGATTCCAGTAGCTTCGTATGATAATTTTGGACTTGGGCATATGTTCGGAATGGGTTTTGGATGACCCAGGAGCGTTTCAGCGCCCAATATCAAAATTAGAGTTTCCTTAAGTTTGAAATTTGGTTGGGAACATGTTTTTTTGTTATCGAGGTCCGAACGGAATTCCGAGACCGTTCCGTTATGCCATTTATGACTTGCTTGAAAAATTTGGTGTCATTCCGAGTAGTATAGGTCGGTTCGGCGCATTGTAAGCGAATTCTAGAACTTTAAGTTCAAAGTTTGATTCAATTTGGTTTTGGGATGGAATTCTAAGTTTCATTGTTGTTTTTCACGTTCCGAAAGTTCGAGCGAGTCCGTATCATGAATACAGACCTGCCAGTTCCTTTGGACGGGGTCCCGAGGGGCTCGGGTGAGTTTCGGACCCCTCGGAGTTAAATTCAAAAATAAGATTTTTCACTGACTGGTTTCCTTCAGTGTGATCGCAGGTGCACTGATGCGATCGCATAGAAGGAACTGGGTAGGGGTGGTGGATGCCCTGTGCATTCGCACAAAAGGTACTGCGATCGTGATGGGTTGGGCTCCTGACCCAGTGTGATCGCACACCCCATCCGCGTTCGCACAAGAGCCCAGCCTTGGGCCAACCCAGCTATTCCTTACCATATGTGTTTGCAGGTCTCTCTCCGCGTTCGCACAGAAGGCCCATGAGGGCCTGGTCACTTTAAAGCTCTACAATCGCACTGCCCAGGCTGCGATCGCATAAAGTAAACCATTGGGCAGTGTGTTTTTATAATGGGATTTAATTCATTTTCGTATCTCCTTCTTCTTCCTTGGGACGAGTTTCAGCATTCAAAAGGGGCAAACGACCTAGTTATTGAAGGTATTTAAATTCTACTCTAATATTAGCTTCATGCATGGATTACAAGCTAAATTAACTACCTAAATTAGTGAAAACTAAGGATTTGGGGTAGTAACCTAGAGCTTTTGAAAATGTAGAAAATTACACGTCAATTAGCTATGAAATCGAGTGAAAATCGTGTATTAATGATCCTTAGGCAATGGGTGAGGATTTCCTTCGAGAATTTTTGGAATCCGAGCATCCGGGCCTGGGGTTGGATTTTAGGATTTTTTCAAGAATGGTGAATTTGACTAAATAATAGGATAATTCCATGCTTTGAATGTAAATTGATATATTTGTATAACATTCGGCTACTTTCGAGTCCGTGGGTGTCGAGTTCAGAGTTCCGACGCATTCTTGACGTAGGTGCGACACGAGGTGAGTCTCCTTTCTAACCTTGGAAGGGGGAACTGTCCCCCTAGGTTATTTAAGTGTTATCTGTGATAATTGTGGGGGCTACGTACGTACAAAGTGACGAGAGTCCATGTGTAGCGGCTATTACTATTATGTCCGAGTAGTTAGGCCCACATCATGCCTTGTGTTTTACTTGATATGAACTACATGTTTAATAAATTAAATGTTACATGCTGCTTATTTCCATGAAGTTATGGAATTTGAGAAAAACTTGTAAGGAATTTTTCACTGAAAGGTGTTTTAAAAAAAAAAAAAGGAATAGTGGGTGTGCATGTGACCGCTTCACAATTTACATTCCACGAGCGGAGTGTGATTTCCCCCACTCTTATTGAACGGGTCGTACGCTACGAGGGATTGAGAAATGAACTTTTGGTTTGGGCCGTTCGATCCTCGGCAGTGCATACAGAGGATTATTTTAATGCAAAGATGCACTTTTGGTTTAGGCCGTTCGATCCTCGGCAGGGCATAGATGTGAGTGATTTTTGGAGAGGTTCACTTGTGGTTCAGGCCATTCGACCCTCGGCAGTGCACGGACATGACTATCTTATGACTCCGGCCGGTTGTCCTTACCGTGCATGCGCATGATTTATTTGTTACTAAATTTATGGACATTGATTGACAGAGATTTGGGGGAAAGTGAAGTAGTAGTTGTTTTATTCATTCCCAGTACTTCCTTGGATTTCAGTGCCTTATATATATTTGTTGCTTCACTGCCTTTGCATGCCTATCGTTTCTATCATATTTTGTTAAATTTTATTGTTGGACCTTAGTGAGTGTCATGGCGACCTCTCGTCACTACCTCTTCGAGTTTAGGCGGAATACTTACTGGGTACATATATATTTATGTACTCATGCTACGCTTCTGCACTTAATTGTACAGGTTCTGAAGCTGGTGCATTTGGTTGTTGGACCGGAGCTTGACTTCAATTATAGACGGACCTGACTTCACGGTGAGCTGCTTTTTTTCTCCTGGCGATCTCCGGCAGCACCATGGGGTTTCTTTTGCTTATTTCCCGTTTATTTCCTTCAAACAGTGGGACTGTATATTATATCTTTTGTATATTCTGTTAGTATGCCCGTAGGACTTGTGACACTAGTTCCTGGCACACACGTGATAGTTATTATGGATTTTGGGTTTGTATATATATTGGCTCACGCCTCTTCATGACTGCTTTTGATTAAAATATTGTCTAATTATCCTTTTCGATTCATGTTTTAAGTTTTAAAAACTGAGTATATGTTGAAATATTTAATCTAATAAGGAATAACCTTAGTAAATTTAGTGTTGGCTTGCTTGACCCTGATGTTGGGCGCCATCACGACCTAAGATAGGATTTTGGGTCGTGACATTGCTAGTGAAGTCTGAGTCGCGATCACTAACGATGTCGTTGGGTAGGCCCCAATATTTGATGACATGAGAGGAGAAGAGTCGAGATGTATCTTCTGTTGATATATATTGTGGGGGTGCAATAAAGGTAGAATACTTGGAAAACCGATCTACCACAACCAAGATAGTTGCGAGACCTCCGATCTTGGGCAATCCGGTGATGAAATTTAAGGAAACACTTTCCCAAGGTCTCTTTGGGACATCAAGTGGTTCCAAGAGTCCCGCTTGTGTCAAGCGGTCTGACTTGTCCTTCTAGCATACTAGACAAGTCCTAACATACTGAGCGACATCATCGGCCATTTGAGGCCAATAATATGCATGGCTAAGTAATGCCATGGTGCATTCTTCACCAGGATGACCGGCCCACAAAGTATCGTGACATTTCGCCAGAAGAGTCCTTCACATATCTCCTCCTTTAGGAATATAAAGTCGATTCCATTTCACTTTTAGGAAACCATCTTCCATGTAGAACTGGCGAGTCTTGCCATGTCCTACCAGATCAACCAAATACTGAGCAGTAGGATCCTTGATAAGTAGATCATGTATCTGGTCTTTTATGGTGGTGGCTACCTCGCTCCCCCTTAGGGTGGAGAGTAGGCACACCGATGCTAGGTTAGATATTTGAATGAGTGCATTAGCAACATAATTAGTCTTCCTACTTCGGTACTGTAGGTTGAAGTGAAATTTTGCTAGGAGTTCCTGCCACCTGCCCTGTCGACCATTCACTTTCGGTTGGATCATGAAATGGATAAAATATGTGTTGTCTGTCTTGACCACGAACAGAGTTCCCAACAGATAGTGCCTCCAAAGGTGTAAGCAATGAAAAACAACCAATAATTCTTTCTCCTTGGCGGCATAGCGTCACTCTGTATCCTTCAGCTTACGGCTCTCGTACGCTATAGGATGCATGTAGTAAGACTCCGCCAATAGCATAGTCGGAAGCATCCGTTTGTACTTCAAATGGATTGGCCAAGTGAGGGAGGGCCAATACGGGGATACTAGACATAGTTGCTTTTAATGCGCTGAAGGTCTCCGCTCTCCTGCGTCCCCAATCCCAAGGTGTGACCTTCTTGATTAGTTCATTCAATGGAACTGCGATAAAGGAGTAATTCTTCAAAAATCGCCAATAGAAGTTTCATAGGCCGAGGAACGCCCTCAAGGCGTGGATATCCTTGGGAGGCAGACAATCTGTTATAGCCTGAATCTTTTGTTGGTCCATCTTGACCCGCCCTTCCTCGATGACATGTCCGAGGAGGTCAATTTGTTTTTAAAAAGGAGCACTTGGATAGCTTCGCATATAATTTGTGCTCCCGCAACCGGGCCAGAACCTTCTGCAAGTGCTCCAAGTATTCTTCAAGTGTTTGGCTATATACTACGATGTCATCCAAGTAGAGCACCACGAATTCGTCAATGTATTCCTAGAGGACTTGGTTAATCAGGGTGAAAAATGTGGCTGGAGCATTAATCAAGCCAAATGGCATAACCAGGAATTCGAACGACACATATCTTGTCATACAGATCGTCTTGTGTTCATCACCCTCTGCAATCCGAACTTGCCAATACCCTGTCTTCAGGTCCATTTTTGTGAACACCGTCGCACCACCTAGTTTATCGAACAAGTCTGACATGAGCGGAATAGGGTACTTGTTCTTCACAATATTTTTTTTAGAGCCCAATAATCAACATAGAGTCGTAGACTACCATCATGTTTCTTTTGGAATAGCACACGGGACCCATATGGGGACTTGGAGTGTTACATCTCGCGTTTGTGTACGTTAAAAGTTTTGTCTTCAGCTAATCGACGTAGACTCGAGGATGAGATTATTTTGTGGTTAACATATTTATGCTATTTATCACAATAGATAATTAAGTCTAATGAAGGATAAAGGGTACACGAATTAAAGAAAGCGAGTTTCGTTGAAGGTGGCCGATTTGGAAAAAAAATACAGGAATACCCGATAATTATGGACTTGTAACGACCCGACTTGTCATTTTAAGAATTTATGCCTTGTTCAGCGATTAAAGGCATCGAGCAGCTTAATAATATGCATTATGACCTACATGTGTGGTCGAGTTTGGTTTGCATAAGGTTCAGAGTTAAATTTAAAGAAAAAAAATCTTATTGCGAAGCTTAAATGGAAAGAGTTGAACGGAGAGTTGAATTTTGAGAAAAAGACCTCAGAATGGAATTTTAATGATTTCAATAGCTTCTTATGAAGATTTCAGACTTAGGAGTATGTCCGGGATTGGGGTTGGAAGTCCGTAGAACAATTTGGCGCCCGTTGGCGAAATTAGAAAGTTGATGTGTTCTAATCATATGATTTTATCTGGGGGTGAGGACTAATAATATTATGGGTATCAATTGGATATGTTAATAATTTTATGAGGCATATTATAAGAGATATGGGGTCTAAGGAAAGACCTAAGTCTAAGCCAAGTTGAAAAATTACATGATAGTCTAAAATTTCGAATGAGTACGCACAAGACAAAAGATTGGACGATAATATCTACATATAGATAAGGTGTTATATGATGAAAAACATATAAAATAAAATATATTTGAGTCTAGTTTGCAATGATTCAAACCTTTTATAATTTGGAAATCCTACACAAAGTTATGACCAAATTACCAAAATATGGAAAAATGCGATTCTGCGACCAATTATGCGACCGCAAAATAACTATGTGAACAGCAAAATCATTCTGCGATCGCAAAAATGGTCGCAGAATGGCCAGTGTAGCCCAGTTCTGAGAACTATTTTTGCGATCTATTTCGCGACCCGCATAACTATTGTGCGATGCATTCTGCGATCGCAAACCTGGTTTTGGAGGCTTCATTTTCCTATTTTCATGACCCGACCCCATTTTGATAATAGGCTTTGGGGTTTATTTTGGGGTGATTTTCTGAGCATTCTAGAGAGAAGTGAGAGATTTTTAGAGAGAGAAGGAGGAAACCTAATATTCAAATCATCTAATCTTACATCAATCTTTAAGAATCAAGAAACCCAATCACAAGATCTTCATCTAAGAGGTAAGGATTTCATACCCTAGTCCTTAATTTCGAGTTTGGGGGGGGGGGG